>SNQJ01S0034193.1:126724-140454 GCA_010110895.2 Picea sitchensis | reverse complement strand
TGTAGCCTTGAAGAGTTTCCTCTCCAATCCTAAATCAAGGCTCTAGCCTAGACTGCATTGATGAGCCCTTCAAACACAAAGTCTAATAAATTTTAATTAAGAGATAATTTTAGTGGTTGTCTTAAGTCAACAGGAATGAAATTGAAACCAGTGATGTTCTTTAAGAGATGAAAGAGAAGAGAATAAGATGATACTAGAAACAAAAGTACTTATTTCTTCACAAATAAAGATTTGCCAATTGAAACTCTTTCACCAAACTTTTCGTAACTACTTTTCTCGGATCTTTAAAAAGAAAAAACTCAAAACAAGATTTCGCTCGACTAAGAGCTACTTAATGTCCTAAGAATTCAAGTAAATAATTTAAGAAAACTTTATTCTTCCTTGGTAAATGAAGCAACTAACATAAACTACTTTACCAAACAAAGAAGTGAAATATTTATTTTTATTGTTTTATGCTTCAAAACAAGAAATTTGAAAATGAATTCTTTTCTTTTCTTCCAAAGAAAAAAAGGGGAAAATGATGACAAGACAGGACCAAGAAATGGATTCTGGCCCAAACGCAGATCGTAGGGAGTCATTGACAATACCAAGCAGGAAGATCAAAGCAGACTCACCAACTTGTCTAAAACCCTATTAAAGAAAACACAAGAAATATTTGGTCAAAAGAAAGCTAAACTGAAGTCAGACCTAGGCTATAGACTACTATAATAGAGACCAAGACTAGATCAAGAAAACCCCTGAGAAGTGCGACTCCTGAAAGGGAAGAGGATGACTGCCTCTTCGTTTTACAAAAAAATTCTCAACAGGCACGCTACTGAATCTTCAAAAGCCAGTGTATGTACGTGGCCTATCCAAGGGCAGGGCGCGTATACATGCGTGCAGGCCCACTGCAGGCCGCGTAAACCTATGTAACTCTTCAAAAAAAAATGAAAATCAATAGTCCAACACGGGCAGGGAGTACTGGTATGGAAGACCAGAATCCCTTAAAGACACAGAAGCTTACAGAAACTCAAAAAATAGTGAATATACTGATTCAAATCACCCAAAAATAAATATCCCCAAATACCCTAGAGGCTTCCCCAGTACGGTCACCAATTCTTCTATAGCAGGAAAACCCCTCTACGGACTACACCAAGGGTCTAAAGTGTAGGCAGAGATAACCGTCTAAAGTCTCCTAATTTTAATCGATATCCCAACATTACCCCACAATCATACATAAAATACAAGGGAGAGGGATCCGATAGGAATACCTTAAACTCTGCATCTGGTTCCAATCCCTTTGCGCTTAGTTGTTTCCCGATTGCAAGTCTCCTCCCAAGGCTGACCTGCATTCACCAAAAGGAAAAAAAAAAACTACAAGCATGCATTCTACATATGGATTAGTGGTTTAGACATCATAAACAAGAAATGTAAACAAATCATTGAAATTTAATACATCATATGGTGGGACGAAAAAGTACTTCTTTATATTAATCTCACAAAAGTAGCTTACAACATGAGACCGACGTTGCTCCTCAAAATTGGTCCTAGGATCCTCTTCACCATGCACCAATTGATTCCATGTCTTATTCTCCTCTTCAGTTCTCTCTTCGGGAAATGGCAAGGGCTTTGCAATTGGGGGAAAGGGGGATTGATAAAATGGTTAGAATTTCTTTTCTCTCATGCTTCCTTTTGCAATGGGACCCCAACCCCTTCTTTTATAGGCCGGAAGAGACAGTAACGGTTGGGGTGATTGTCTATGGGTAGTCAAACGGTTAAGTAACGACCCAGAAACTAGTATCCTATGCAACTTTCCATTTTTCGCGATATTTTGTGAGTGTACGCGGGTTGTAGTGGGGCAGCAGGCGTGTGTACATGGGAAGTAGTGGTGCAGGGTGCATACACCTTCAAAGCAATGGTATTTTGAAGAGCTTGTTTAGTGGTATTTTGAAGAGCTTGTTTAGTGATGGCTTGACAAAGATAGCAAGTTAGATGGCTTGATGCCAAGTATGCATGTCTGGTGAAATTTAGGGTTATAACAATATAATGTTTCATTTTATTTTGCAATTTAAATTATGTATGTAATATGTTGTTCATATATCATATTTGTGATCATTATTTCATTCAAATATCATTTATTTATTCTTGATGTTGAGTGATATATTACACGAATACTTTATATTAAATTTCTCTTACTATAAGTATTCATCATTACAAGATCACAGGATCTACATGTTTATTACTTTGTTTCTTATATCTTTACTCTGAAGCACACCTTTGAGTTTACTCTGGGAATGTTAGCACAAGCTTGTTACAAGTTTTTCTCACAGGCAAGATAGCTGGGAGTTTGAATTACATAGATATATAAACTCAGTAATTGATTAATATCAGGTTAGTTTTATTCGCATTCTATGGTTGTTATTAGTTTGTTTATTAATGAAATAGGAGCAGTTTAGATTGGCTTTGACTGTTATCCTGTTCTTATTTCAAATTACATCTTAGTAGTATGTGTGAATTCTTAGATTTTAAATTATTAAAAAGAAAATATAAAATGTATGTACTTTCTTTATCTACTTCGTAAACAATTTCTAAGATATTGATTTCACAAGACATCTACCAAAACTTGCAAACTATAAATACCATGTTCATAATCACATGCTTATGTTTCTTCATTGAAACCTGTAAATAATTAAATTCATGTACATAGTATCGTAAGTTTTTTAGATTAGTTTCCTTTATTTTCTCATTTAGGATTTTAATCAGCCAATAGAGCCATTAAACCTGTCAGGTCATCTCACTCCAAACAGCTTGGGTTATTTAGACAACCCCGGACTGAATTTGACCTTCCAGTTGACAGTGTGTCAATTACACCCGTCAACAAATGGTGCTAGAAGGAGGGCCCGAAATTAATTTATGGCACGTGGAGGTCACAAGACTCCTCGCCCACACACTCGCTCTCTGTTGTAAAACGTAGTCGCTCAGACAATAATGTTACACTTGAAATAACAACTACCTTAAATGATAACTCTGAGATTCTCGTTGAACCAATGACACCAGTTCCTCAAGGGGTCAATGTCTAAGAAATTGTTCGTCAGTTACTCATAATAATGCATAGTGCCTTAACCTGTATCAGACAACCTGGTAGGCCACTTAATCAACCCCTTGATTTCTCAGACATCCGAGAACAACTTCAAGGCACTGGTCTGCTCCAAAACCCATTAGGTGAAAATACTACCAATCCTACTGAAACACCTATCCTTGGAGACGAAGGATCTAGTATTCCACCTTCCCCACTTGATTAATCCCCATCCTTTTCAGGAGGAGAGTCCTTAGACGAAGGCGGCTCTTCATCAGAACCATCACAGACTTTAACACCACCAACTCCCATGGAAAACCAAAATAATCCTGCCAAACCTTGGCTCGATCAAGATGTCATGGTTGTACCCGAACCCCAACACCCATTACCGAAACATCTGGAGAAATGGCTACCCAAATTTGATCCAGATTCAAAGCAGTCCGTTGAGGGCCACATCAACAAATTTATGTTGCCCATTAGACTCTGGAGTGTTGAACACGAGGATGTAGTATGCATATTATTCCCTTATACTTTTGAGGGAAATTACTCCACATGGTATTTTGATCAACAACCCCAAACCATTGTCTCTTGGGACAAGTTTGAAACTTGTTTCTTGGAAAAATTCGGAGATGATAAATCTCTGAAAGTCTTGTTTATGGAGCTCTCCAGCTTAAAAATGAACCCTGAGGAAAAAGTGAAATATTTTAACCAAATATTTCTTACCTTAAACAATAAAATCCCTGCAGATTCAATGCCCGCTGAAAGTTTAATCGTTGCATATTATGCTAAAGCCTTGCACAATAATATAGCCATATGGGTTAAAAGATATAGAAAGAACACATTGCTTGAAGTCTTTGAGGAGGCAAGTCAGATTGAGAAATATATATTGAGCTTGAAAGATAATCTTAATAGTGAAGCTAAAACAGCTTCACCCTCTAAAAAGAAATCAGAGATCCTTACTAGGCCTCCTCAAACTAAAAATCAACCAGAAACTTTAGACTTTGAAATCTTGCAGAAATATTTTCAAAAACTATCCAACCAGGTCGTTGAATTGAAGAGATCAGTCGAGCAGGAATCCACAAGAAAAGGAAGTTTTAAAACTCCTTTCAAAAAACCTTTTCCTCCTAACTGGCCAAACCCGACCACAGAAGGTCTAAATTTTGAAAGTTTACAGTATGCTTTGCAAACCATCTTATAAGCACATGCTAATTCTGCTTTTGTTCCTCCTGAAGGTTATGAAGACGTAGTTTAGGAAGAAGTATCGTAAGAGGAGGAATCATCTCCCACTTTATTCGGTCACTTCTCAGACAGTATCTTGCAAGCAAATTTTGAAACTGTTCACCCCTACAACACAAGAAGCAAAACGCAAAACAAACCCCCTTTTGAAGTGAGTAAAAATGTGTTTCCAAAACAGTCAAAGCAAGATGAAATTAAACAAATCTTAGCAGCCCCATTTTTAGAATATGATTCAATTTAAGATCTGAAAAAATTGAGGGCTAATATTTTTGGTTTTGAACTATTGAAATTTCCCCTTATTTTGCAGAAAATGCTTCAAAGCATCGCTTAAAACAACAATAAGAATGATTCTAACAACAAAAAATCAGCAGAAATTGATTCAAACGCAGCTAAGAATGTCCCAACTAAAAATACATCTCAACCTCTAGACAGAAGGGACTTAGCAAAAAAATGTAGCAAATGTAGATAAAATTGTTTTAGGGACAACAACAAAAAATCAGCAAAATTCTGCTATCAACACTCGGAAAAATGTTCCACCTTTTTTGTTAACCTTTGAAATTTTTAGGAATGTACATAATTGTATGGTATATTCCGGTGCATTTTCAAACGTGATGCCTCTATATGTGTGCCAAAAAATTAATGCAAAAGTTAAACCTTCTGATCTCAAAATCATTCAGATAGATCGAACAAACGTTAAGGTAATTGGTGAGTTGAAGAATGTTCTAATTAGATTATCATCCAATCCTAAGGTTCATCAGATAGTTGACATTATCATTGTTGATATCCCTGAAGTTTATGGTTATTTATTAAGCATGGATTGGTCAGAATAGTTGCATGGTTACTTTGCCACATATTGGTCTCACTTGTGGCTGCCTGAAAATGGACAACCCAAAAAAATCAATATAAACAGAGAACGTTATCTAAAGCATACTGTAACATATATAAATGACCCAAATGAGCCTTTCGTTACGTATTCAAACTCATTTGAAATGCAGGGAATGAATACCTTCTTTGGTAATTTCATAACCGAAATTTCTTCGATTACTGATCTCGAGCAGCAATCTGAAGTTATAACCTATACTCAAACATCAGATTTTCCAAGTATGCCAAGTACTACTGATGATGCAAAAATATGGTCATTATACTTTGACGGATCCAAATCCAAAGAAGGAGAAGGTGCAGGTTGTGTACTCATTGATCCTATAGGTAATAAAACTTTCATTGCTTGCCAGCTAGAGTTTGAGTGCACTAATAACATCGTTGAGTACGAAGCACTTCTACAAGGACTTAGGAAAGATTTGGATATGGATGTGTGGAATTTGATGGTATTTGGTGATTTAGAAATCATGGTTAACAAGGTAAGAAATTCCATACATTGCTTATCCCCACATCTGAAAATCTACCAAACTGAGGTATGGAGTTTGATTCAAAAATTTTCAGCATTTAACATAAATTCCATTCCTAGATTAAGTAATTCAGAAGTTGATTTATTGGCCAATGTTGCTTCTAAATTATTGCCCACTGAAGGTCTTTCCCCTAATGCATTTTCAATTAAATTGTTGTTCAGGTCGTCAATCCTGGATAACATCACAAATTGGAGAGTATTCGATGATGACCAGCAGATCATCAAGTTTTTGCACATGGAAGACACCTTCCAAGGTGAAGTCATTGATGAAGGTACTCATGATGAGAACCTCCAGAATTTCACGGTAATATCTTATCCTCGATCTCCTGAATCGACATCCGAGATCGTAAACTCTATCCCCAGATTTGTTGTGAGACTAGAGAAATTCTATGACTTGCATGATAAATTTAGAGGGGCAGTCAATTGTAAAACTAACAGTTCCTCTTTGATTTATGAGACGATAAATTTAGGAACAACGGACAATCCTCAAAATATTAATTTTGGAAAGGGATGCTCCGAGCAAGAAAGATCTGATTTTATAAAGTTATTTAAATAATTTAAAGATGTATTTGCTTGGGCGTATGATGACTTGAAAACATTTGATCCTAACATCATACAACATGTTATCCCTATGAAACCCCAGACTCGGCCTTTTCAACAAAAATTGAGGAAGATGCACCCTAAATTGGAGCCCACTGTTAAAAAGAAACTAAACAAATTACTAACTTCAAAGATAATTTTCCCATTCAGGCACACGCAATGGGTGTCTAATCTAGTCCCTGTAAGAAAGAAAAGTGGTGAAATTCGACTCTGTGTCGATTTTCAGAACTTAAACCGAGCATCTGATAAAGACAACTACCCTGTTCCTCCAATGGAACAAATCCTACAACAGGTGTCTAGTTCTGAAAGACTATCTATGTTAGATGGTTTTCTAGGATACAACCAAGTCCTTATGTCTCCCTCAGACCAGCTTAAGACCACCTTTCGTACCCCATGGGGCACTTATGCCTATAGGAAAATTCCTTTTGGACTAATAAACGTCGGTGCCACTTTTCAGAGAGCAATGGATATTTCTTTCTATGGCCTCATTAACCAGTAAGTTGTGGTCTATCTTGATGATGTCACCATCTTCTCTAAAAACAAGAAAGATCACTTGTCTCATCTTAGGGTTGTCCTAGAACGATGTCGCAAGTTCAGCATATCTCTCAACCCTAAGAAATCGGTCTTTTCAATGGAGCAAGGTAAAATACTTGGGTTTATAGTGTCTAAGGATGGAATGATTATTGACCCTGAAAGAACCCAAGCTATTGCTAAACTCCCCCCTTCTTCTTCCAAAAAATCCATGCAGTCCTTTTTAGGCAAGATTAATTTCGTCAGAAGGTTTGTCCCAAGTTTCTCGGAAATGGTAAGACCATTACAGAATTTAATTAAAAAAGATGTTTTGTACCACTGGGGACCACAAGAAATTCAAGCTTTTGACTCCATTAGAAAAGAAATAATAGAAGCTCCTTCCTTGATGAGTCTCGATTTTTCTCAAAATTTCACTCTTTACACCTTTGCTTCTGACCGATCTTATGTTGTTGTGTTAACACAGAAAAACAATAAAAACAATGAGATACCCATTTCCTTCATGAGCTCATATTTCAAAAGGGCAGATCTTAACTACCCAGGAGTAGATCAAGAGGCATATGCTATTTTCAAAGCAGTGAAACACTTCCAATCATACCTACTGAAATCCAGAACCAAGGTTATTGTTCCTTACTGAGCTGTAAGAAACATGTTAGTACAAAAAGAACTGGGTGAGAAAAGGGAAAATTGGATGACGTCGCTACAGGAATACGAACTTGAAATAACCCATGCACATATTGTTAAAGGTCAAGGCCTGTGTAAACTAGTGGTTGATTCAGTTGAAGAACAAGAGAGTCAAATCAACACCTCAGTTGTAAATCAGCATAACGAAAAACAAATCAGGTGTGCACAAGTTACTACCAATTCTTGGTATGAAAACATTAAATTTTATTTGGCACATGTATCTGCTCCCCATAATATTGATCCTAAAAACAGAAGAGTACTCAGGCTTAGATATGCATCTTTCTAGTTAATAAATGATGTTTTATTTCGAAAGAACTTTGATGGTGTTCTTATGCGTTGTTTAGAAAAGGAATAGGTGAAAAAAGTGTTATCTGAACTTCATGTAGGAAATGTCGGTGGTCATTTTAGTGGAGTTAACATTGCCCACAAAGTTCTAATAGATAGGTACTATTGGCCTACTTTGTTTAAAGACACCCATGCATTGTGTCATAAATGCATAATCTGCCAGAAGGTTGCAGGACGGGTGAAAAAGGCAGCATTCCCTTTGCAGCCTGTCATTGTAGATTCCCCTTTTCAGCAATAGGGCCTTGACATCATAGGACAAATTAATCCCTCTTCTTATTAGCAGCACAATTATATTCTTACAGCAATAGATTGTTTTACTAGATGGTATGAAGCTGCACCTTTAAAAGTGGTGAATACAAATCAGGTAGTATCTTTCCTTAAATCCCATATCATCACTCGATTTGGCATTCCAGAATGTCTAGTTTTTTATAACGCCTATTACTTTTCATCCCTTGATATGAACGTCCTTGCTCTAGAAAAAGGGATTAAACTGAAGTATTCTGCTAGCTACTACCCTCAAGGAAATGGCCTAGTAGAATCAACAAACAAAAATTTAATCAAGATTATTAAAAGGACAGTTTCATAAAATCACAAGAACTAGCACAATGCACTATACAATGCACTTTGGGCCGATAGGGTAACCCAAAAATCTTATGTTGGTAATTCCCCTTTCTTCCTCAGCTATGGAAGAGAATCAATTATCCCTCCGCATGTTTTACTTCCCTCCCTGCAACTGTCGCAGAAATTTCAAGAAGAGGAGTGCCCTCCTCTAGAAAATCGAATAAATGCCTTATTAAAACTGGAGGAAGTGAGAACACAAGAAAAGAAGAAACTGGATCAGCATCAGCAAATTGTAAGAAGTTGGTTTGATTCAAATTCTTCTTCAAATAGGAATTTCTATGTCGGAGACTTGGTTCTCAAATGGGACAAAGCTCACGAGGGAAAGGGGGAACACACCAAGTTCCAGAATCTGTGGTTGGGACCATTTGTAATTTCTAAAAAATTGGGTCCCATCTCTTTCCGTCTACATAATTTGGAGGGGAAACCAGACACTTTCCTAGTGAATGGCCATGATATCAAAAGGTATTTCACCTAATGATTTCAGATCCACCCTTTTGTACATATTTTTAATTTTCTTTTCTGTTTTTAATTTTTGTTTCTTTTCATTTTGATTTATTTTTCAAATAATTATGTCCAATTCAACATCTCATTTGTGGAAGGTAAATCATAATTTTCATTCATCAACAGTAGTTGATGACTCCTTAAAGCACCAGTGCTATAAATGTTGAAACTCAGATCGGTAGAAGTAAATTTCTTTTCAAAATAGTGTTCCTGGTTTGTCATTAAAATTACGAGAAGACATGATTATCGTTAATAAAACTCTTAACGTTGTTCCTGTTTTAAGGAAAACAACTCAATTATACCTTCCTGTCCTCGAGATGGTTTCTTAACTGAAATCTAAGTGTTCATATTATGATGAAGGTCGTCAAACAAGAAAATAAGATTCAAAGGATCAAGTTTTATTTTTAGAATCTGAGATTTTCAATATCACCCCGCTCTCTTGAATATCATAAAGTTTTCGCAAATTTATAAACAAATTCTAGAGAGTTGAAAGCACTGCAAAGTGTGGGAAGTGTCTGTAAACCTGTCGAGACACTGAACAGGTCTATTGGCAGTGGGTAAATGCATGCATGATACCAAGGCAACTTCATCGAGGTACTGAACAGGCCTGCTCGCAGTGAAGCAATGTCGGGTTTAAGAAAATTTTCAGGTATATCCTTTTGAATTGATCAAAAGTAATATGTTATTTATCATGAATGGACGACTCTTGGATAGGATGGAGGTGTTAGATTGGGTTAAATTACATCCTTGTCAAGGCTATGGTTTCCTGCTGGTAGCAGTGGCCCTGTCAACAGTATCGGAGTAGGTTGCCTAAATATCATTTCACTCGTAATCAAGATTTGATACCAAACCGCATTTTTGACAAAAACACATCTGATGTTGGACTGCATTATTTTCTAAGTGTTGGACCTGTTGTTAACTATTTCTTAAAAATTTATTTCATTTGATTCCCTGATATGAATTTTCTGGTGATGCATAGATAACTGCTTCGCCCAATACGTCACCATTGTTGGCAGCCACACATGATTTTTTATTTTTAACAAGATCGAAAGAGATTACACCTTTATGTAGTTTCCATCACCTCCCATTTGTAAATGTTTATATTTCTGAGTTCTGAAGCAATTACTGGGTTAAAGCTCACCTTATTGAGTTCTTATCATTTGCATTTTCGTTTGTTTTATTTTTAATTCATAACTGTAAGCATTTATTTAAACATAAAACTTGGTTTGGTTTAATAATATTTTACCTTATAAATATCATTTTAAATCCACCCATATATGATTAAAATTCAAATCTTATGAAATGGTTGATTAATCCACTATCGATTTTTTCTTGTTTTATTATGGTCGTTATGAATTCAATGGTTCGATAGTTCAATGTCAAAATGTTTTGGTGCATGCAGAACCTTGGTTAACTGTTGATATTATTTTCATAAGTTTGAATGGTCATATCATCATTCGTGCCAATGAGTACAGGCATGTTGTACTTGCGTTTTCACCTTACCTTGTTGGCCCAAAACATTAATGAATCTATTCATTATGTGCATAGGGTTTTGTACTCTGTAGGTTTTGGCACTCATCGTGAGAGATGGTATGCATTTCTACGAACCCTATGGTTTTTTTTCTCCCTAATTCTCCTATCCAAGTTATGATAGCCCCCGGGCTCTACTATTTTCATGCTTTCACTCTCCACTCAGGCATGTTTCTGTTGCTCACAAGTTGGGAACCTAAAACTATTACGAGTGATTTTTGTTGCATCCTTATTACAGTGGTCATGGTACCCATTGTTCGTATAGAGCCGAATGGATGCCAAGCCTTACTATCACATGATGATGCTATTGATGACCTAAAGAATCATGGGTGGGATTTATTCATCAATAAGTTTGAGGGTTATAATCTCCAGGTTGCAAAATATTTTGCACAAACCTTCAATGGTTTCAGAGCCAATATTGGAGACATACAGTTGGAATTGACAAAGGATTTCATGAGCAAAGCGACAGGGCTCCCATTAAAGGGCGAGAGGTGGTTTAAAAACGCCAGAATAGAAGAGGTATTGTGGAGTTTATTTATGACATCTCGTAAAACCACTTGTTGTATAAAAGGTATTCATATCGCTCTGTTAAAACCCAGATGGCATAGTCTACTTTTAATTCTGAAGCAATTTGTTACGTTTGAAGTCGATACGGGATGGTTTTTCTATACCATATCCGTTTTCTTATGAATTTCATAGGTTTTGAATTATATATGCCCTTTTATCTATTGATGAGTCTCTACAAGATGTCCAAGTGTTACAAGCAACAGGGTATCAATTCAATCTTGTTTCACCATGGACTTGTTAAACTCTTGTTGGTTCATCACCTATCGAAGATAAGTGACAATTGGGAAACCTTTATGATAAGAAATGGATTCACACAATCATATGCTATATCCAACCCTATTTTAATTGCAAACCCTAACTCAAATAGGCCAATGGTTGAAATCCATCTCGTTAATTCAATTGATGGACCACAATTTATTGATAAAACCTCTCTAGATGAAGGATTAATGTGTAAGTTTTCACCTGCAAGATCTCCGAAACAGGTGATTCTCGAATTAATAGAAAAATATCCTCATGTTCTTGTGAACGATGCTATTTTAAATGTTAATGTTAAGTTTGATGTCAAGAAACTCTGTAAAGGAAGGAAACAACAGTGCATGGATTTGATTTTCAAGAATAAGATTGTTTGTCATCTGATCTCTTGAAAACTAAGAAACCGAAAGGGTAATCATATGATCTCGGTTGAACCAATCGATATCGATGATTGAGGCTCAGATCATGAGATAGAGGATTTATTGATATAGGAAGACCCAGAAAATCAGTGTTCCAGGAGGGAGTTTATCACCCATTTTGAACCATATGATTTTGTGACCAATTTACCCCCATGTCTTAAGGGTAAAGAAGGATTTTCAGGTATTGGGCACGATATGGAACCAACCACAGGTAAGATTGAAGAACCCTTGGTCGACTATGTCCCATGTTGATATGTCGTCACCCTGTTACACTATGATAGTTGCCTCAATTGGGTAGAGCGTTACTATACATATGCTCCTCTCTTACAGGCCCGAATTAGAACCTTGACTGCTCAAAACGATCTTTTGAAACAAGAGAACCTTGATCTCAAGGCACATACAGAAAGGGAGAATAAACGGATCAAGAGGGATGGAAACATAATCTTTAAGAATACGACCATTTTCAAAGAAATTATAAACTCTGAACTGTCTGATCCCTATTTGACTAATTTTTAATGGTAAAACATTTTGTTTTGATTTCATTCGATTCTTTTGTTAAAGTAGAAATAGGAAGATTTGAATTTTGATTTCATTTGCTAAACATAAGACTAGCTACAGAATCTATGATTATGTAGCTAAGTCTCTTTTGAATAATTAGTAATTGTTTTTCTAATGTATCAAATCGGTTTGTTATTCTCAGGAAATGGAAGATTGTTTTGTTGATTGCTTGGAGCAAGAAACTTTCAATTATACGCTCAAATGTGCAGTAGTTTCTCCTTTTCTTTAGGTTTTATCAAACTTTTGTTTGATTTTGAACGAACCAACTCTTGCATGAGTGGCTACTATTTTTGCTATTTTTGTAATATTACCCAATTATTATGGATTCAACTCTATCCTGTGAGATGTGAGCATTTGAAACCTGAAGTAATTTAAATATTGTTCATTCTCAGTAGTAAATGGGACCTTTTTCTAGACACATTATGGACAAGTAACTTTCAAGACCGTATGGACAAGTTGTTCACACCTTGTCTTTAGTCTAGCGTGACACTGTTCCATTACGTTTTTCCTTTTATATTATGGAATGTTAATATGTTATGCAACTTTAGTCTTATTAACATATAATGTTTCATTTTATTTTTCACTTTAAATTCTGTCTATAATATGTTGTTAATATTCATATTTGTGATCTTTATTTCATTCAAATATCATTGATTTATGCTTGATGTTGAGTGATATATTACACGAATAATTTATATTAAATTTCTCTTACTATAAGTATTCATCATTACAAGATCACTGGATCTACATGTTTATTACTTTGTTTCTTATATATTTACTCTGAAGCACACCTTTGAGTTTACTCTGGGAATGTTAGCACAAGCTTGTTACATGCAAGATAGCTGGGAGTTTGAATTGCGCAGAGATATAAAATCAGTAATTGATTAATCTCAGGTTAGTTTTACTTGCATTCTATGTCTGTTATTAGTTTGTTTATTAATGAAATAGGAGCAGTTTATATTGGCTTTGACTGTTATCATGTTCTTGTTTCAAATTACGTCTTAGTAGTATGTGTGAATTCTTATATTTTAAATTATTAAACAAAAAATATAAAATGTATGTGCTTTCTTTATCTACTTCGTAAACAATTTCTAAGATATTGATTTCGCAAGACATCTACCAAAACTTGCAAACTGTAAATACCATGTTCATAATCACATGCTTATGTTTCTTCTTTGACACCTATAAATAATTAAATTCATTTACAGAGTATTGTATTTTTTTTAGATTAGTTTCCTTTCTTTTCTCATTTAGGGTTTTAGTTGGCCAACGGAGCCATTAAACCCGTCAGGTCATCTCACTCCAAACAGCTTGGGTTATTTACACAACCCCAGTCCATATTTGACCTTCCAGTTGATGGTGTGTCACTTATGCCTGTCAACATGCAGACATCAAGCCAAAATATCCCCCCCCCCACCCCCCCTGGACC
>SNQJ01S0034193.1:108976-121406 GCA_010110895.2 Picea sitchensis | reverse complement strand
CCCCCTCGCCACCCTCCTCCTCCATGTCCCATCACCATTGTTTCTCCTTTTCCTTCATCCCCCTCCTCTGATTTCCCCTCCTCCTCTTTTGACTCTCCACTATCCCCTATGCTCCCCTCATCATACTCTCATTGTGTAGAAAGAGAAACTCTTGAGGAGTCCTTGGATGACCTCAAGCGTGGATTATGGGATGTCAATACCCCCATTCACGAGATACAGAGAAAGGAATTAGAGTGTTGGATCCACGTGGACCTCCTGATGACTTTCCTGTAGGACCTTAGAGAAGATATCTTGGACAGATATAAGCTCGATAGAGACAATTTGTAGGAGTGCTAGGCTTTCACAGGGCAAAGATTCGACCCCGGAAATAGCTAATTATGCTTCTGGTTCAGGAACCCTGGCTCTATGTTTTCAGACATGTTTTTAGTTTTGTTTCTTTGGCCATGAGAGGCCGCCCATCTTTGGGTAGTTTAGCCTCAGCTTTTTTTTTATATTAGTTTAGCACTCAGTAACTATTCCCTGTGTGGAACTATAGATTTACCTTTCTGCAAGTTTTACATCTATATTTTGGACAAGTGGAAGCATTGGTTTCCCACCAGGGCACTGCTTCCACATTCTTACATGCAAGATAGATAGTTGTAACCTCCATCTTTTGCAGAACTTAATATAATTTTCTAACTTGAAAAAAAATAATAATAATGTAAAACTAAAAAGTAAAAGGAAAATCAACCAAATGTGACTATCAATCACTCCAAAAGACAATTTCAGACCCAAAATTTCACAAGAAACACTCCAATGCAATTCTAAAAAGAAGTCCAAAAATTGTCCAAAAGGGATGATCGAAAAAAATAAATTTTATTTTTCTTTGTTTATGTCATGGAAAGAATAATAAAGAATCCCTTCCAAAACTAAGTTCTTAAGGTTCTTTTTCCCAAGAATAGGGACCCTAGTCTTCACAACAAAAAACCCAGAAAAAAATTCACAAAAAACAGACTTTTTCTACACCCTATGTTAAAACAGAACTTGATTTTTTTTACCTTAAGGATAAAATTTTTGGTATCTTTGAGTCTTTACATTATTAAATTTTTTTATAAAACAAAACTTTTCATCTCCGATGAATTCAAAATGCCTTTATGATTCATTTTTGGAAAAAAAATGGTTAAAATTTAAACTAACGTATGTTCCAAACACTTTTTCGAATAATATCTTAAATGAACAATAATGATAAAACTTAAAGAAATGTTAAATTCATATCAGGATATCGGGATTCACAGTTTTGAAATAACAAATTTCAATACAAATCAAATAGCGAAACCCCGATCCCCGATTTCCCGATACGTTAATCCTTGACTAATTCATCATTTACTTAAATCTCATTTGAAAAAAAGGTTTTAACTTTAAATTAACCTCATCGAGAAATCGCAATTCGCGGTTTTGAGAGAACAAAGAAAATTGTCATCGCATTCCCCGATTTCCCGATCCCCGATTTCATTTAATTCTTAAAAGAGGTTTGAAATTAATATAATTAATATGAAACATAATTAAGAGCAACTAATCATATCGGGAAATCGCAATTCGCGATTTTGCGAACAACAATTTTCATATCATTGAATTTTCCTGATTCCCTGATCCCCGATTTCCCGATTTCCGATTTCTTGGTTAACGAAATCCCGAAAATCTAATCTGGATTAATTAAGATAATAACAGGATTTCAACTAAATAATACATCGCGATTTCAGCGATCGGGGTTTTTCGGTGACTTATTTCCTTGACATCGAAAGTTCCGAAACCCTGATGAAAGAGTTTTCATTTCAAATCAAAATTAACGTTAATTAATCACTCTTTGAAACAAAGTTTAAGGTTTTAAACTTTTAATAAAAGATCATTAATGCGAAATTATTCAATTTGGCAAGTTTCTATCATATTTGAAAACACCGGAAGAACTCAGGTACAAACATTAGACGCATATTATCGGGAATATCTTTTGCATTTATTTCATAACAGATGAACAAATCTCAAGGATTTTACGATATATTTGAAATAATTTTTGAAACGTTTACATTATTTCGAAGCTGAATTCTGCTCTGCTATAGGTATTCCAGTAAATACCAAGTTTCTCCTCTCCTTTCGGGCTACTCTGCCATTTGCAGTTCTTTTCGCTTTGGAATCTTGCTGCTGAGGTACTGAATACAGAGTTGGTGAATATACAGTCATGGCACCCAAAAAGGATTCAAAGAAAACTGAAGAACCGGAAGGCGATATCATTTCAGACACTACTGCAGTTGGAGTAGTACACAATGTTAAATCATGGGATGCAATTGCAAAGAAAATGGAAGATGAGCTTTCAATTTCGGATGATGGTGGGGAAAATCATCTCCGAGATATCGCCGAGACTGGTCTACATAAAGTTGTTGCACGCCCGAGACTGGTTTCATATACAGATATGATTGCCTGGGCACTGGATAAGGTGGACGTTCCGACAAGGAGTATCCTAAACGAGCAAGGAGCTATTATCGTCTCATTCAGGCCCGAACATATACAAGTAATGTATAAGCTATCTCAAAATTTTAGGCACACTTTTAATAAAGAGTTTGTAGCTGCTTTCCAACAAAAAGAATGTGTAGAAGGTGGCCAAACATACCCTGATATGATTAAAGGATGGGCAAGATATGAGAACAAGTTTAGAGCTAATGAACATGGAATTTATGCCACAGCTTCCCTAAATGAATACATGGTATATTTAGGAATGATGTTATGTAGACTCTTTGGAAGAAAAGATCCTTTTCATTTCAATGCAGACTGGACACCATTTTGGAAGAAAAGATCCTTTTCATTTCAATGCAAACTGGACACCATTCTTAGAAGAAGTCTCAGAAGGGCGTAGTTTCAATTGGCATAAAAATTTATCAGACAACATCACCTCAAAGGTTATAAATTACAAAACAAATTTAGGGCAAAAGGATAGCCAGTGGCCTTTTTTATGTCGGGTTATATAATGGATGTTATTTTCTTCAAGACTCCATTCCCATTAATGAATTGAAGTTGGAATGATTCTTGTACAGAACCTATCCATAGGTACCATCTCGTGATATATGGGAAGAAATGCCAAAGATAATTTTTAAGAGGTATGTCATTATGTCATTATTCCTCTTCACAAAATATTCTTCGGATGCAACCTCCTCAAGATTTCCAATACCATAATAGAAAAACCTCAAAAGTAGTTGATTGGTCCATTGAAGAAAATTTCTCATATGTTAGGGTTTTATGATTGCTCTATTCCACCACATGCACTCCCCAAAATACTCCCAGATAGGTTAACTTGCAGAGAAGTAGCCCATCAGCTGGTAAATGGTGGTATTGGAATACAACTAAAAGATCAGCAGAAGAAGTCATGTACCATTTTCCCATTTATCTTGGGAAATTTTCTTTATTAAAACTTTGGTCATTCTAAGTCAGAAGATGAATCATTGAGTGAAGTAAAATTAGTGGATAGAACACAGGAAACATGATCCATATCAATTGTCAATCGGCATGTTACACAATGTGGGTTGAAAGCATATGAACATGAAGATTCATTTTATGATGATATTTTTATAAATGCTAAGTCTTATGAGGAATTTCATATTAGAGTGCAAACTCGTCGTTCGATTCAAGTGTGGGGTTTGCATCTTTCCAAAGAAATAGAAGACAACGCTTTCCAAAGGTTTTGCAAGGTGAAGTGTCAACATCGGAGCAAGTGCCAGAAACCACTCCTCCAGGTTTTGAAACAATAATTCAATATGATACAAGTGATAAAGGCAAATCGAAAGATTCTAAGATTCCTCCTCAAAATACAGAAAGTTCCCAAATCAAAGAAACACAAAACGTAAAAAAGGAAAGGAGCGAAACAAATCCAATAAACCTTGATGACATTCCAGAACAGCTAGAAACAAAATTTCACGTGAACTTTGGGAGTCCCATTACAAAGATTAACCCTAATTTCAAGCTACTTTGGGAATCCTCATGAAGGAGTTCTCAGACGGAGAGCGACTTAGAACCAATTAGCGAGATGAAATACCTTCATCAGTTATTTTTCGAAGAAAAAGGAGAAGCTAGGCCGAACAGAATTACATCCCGTAGGAGGAAAAAGAAGCTTAAAAAAAAAAAAAAAAAACACAAAATTATTATTGATGGGAAAGAGCTAAAAGAAAGTGAATTTGCCTACAGAGTTAGCAGGGACTATGGGGGCCATAGCATCGGCTAATATGTACTCCGTAGGAAATTTAATCACTATGATTGAGCAGAAAGATCAGGAAATTACACAGCTACAGGATAGGTTGAAAGAAAATGAAAAAATAATCGGTTAGGGAATACAAAAAGGCCTTGAGCAAGCCAGACTAAAAGATATCCAGGAAATTCAAAAGCTAAATGAAAATCTGGATGAGGCAAAGAATATGATACAGGTAACTCAGGACCAAGTACAGCAGCTGGGAAATGAAAATAAATCTCTGCAAAATAAAATCATTTCCATTGCCAATCAAGTGATTGAGATAAATCAGTTCAAGAATAAAGCATCAGAAATATATGTAAGTTTTGAGGAAGATTAGCAGAAGTTTTTCTATAATCTGGAAATGATCCAGAATTACTATCAAGAATCCAAGAGATCTATGGACAAAGCAATGCAAAAAGAAAGGGAAGCTAAAGTGGTAAGAAATTCTTTCCAAAAGATAATCACTGCCTTACAAAAGGAAGAAATTCGAAAATCACAGAAGCTGTCCATTTCAGAACAGTTGAAAGGAGATGCAATGATAAAGGTTTGGGAAACTAACTTGGAAGGTTATAAAAAGATTACAAAAAATGTCAATGAAGATTGCCAAAAGATTTTTGATTTCATTGAAAAAGAGTCAACACATATCGGGATAGATGGCTTATCCGATTCATTAGGAGAAATTGATATTAACAGGTATCAACTGAAGGCAATAGAATAACTTGAAGAGAAGAAAGCTGAAATCTCTAATATCACAATGGTTAACATGGCAGAAATCGAGAAGCTAATGATAGCTTCCAGTTCAAAATTGGGAAAATTTAAGTCTACAGAGAGAACAATTACAAACCAGTTGCCGGAACTACAAAGAAATTTCTTCTCATTTGAAGCAAACGAGATACCTGAGGCTCCTAAGGCCTTAATGAACTTTTTAGAAAAACATGTTCAAGCGGTTGAAGCAGATAAAGAAGGTTCTTCGATTCAGAATTAAAACTTTGTACATATTTCTACTTTTTAGTATTTTGTAATAAATTGTTAACGATTGGCAATAGCTTATGCAACCGAAAGATTAGGAAGTTGGTTAGTTACCAACGGAAGTTTTGGGACAGAAATGTATAAATATAATTTCGAAAGGCTGAAACAGGGCTTCATAATTTTTGGGAGAAGGTCGATTATTGTACTACCAGTTTTAAATTTTATCAGATTTAAATTCGCAACAAGATTCTGGATCCTGCAATTCGTGACTATGTTCTTTCCCTTGTCTAATTTCATCTGTTAAATATTCTTCTTAATGTATGTTTCTAGCAAATAAATCAATTGGAAATTATAGGCAATTGTTGTTTATGTTGTCTGATTGGTTTGGATGTTGAATGTGTTACAGTTTTTCCTCTGAGATTGCTTCAATGATCTTAAGACCTGTAACCTTCTGTTCCTTAATATTTTCTTTTGTTAGAAATCCTCTGTCTCATTCATTATTGTTAATGGAAATATAAGATTATTTCCAGACTAAAGCCTTATATTTCTTTATGTTGTGTTTCACTGTTTACAAATTCAAAATTGTCACAAACCAGGAAACGGCCTTGATTGTGTCTTTACTTTTCTGTTTTAGGTTTTAAAGTTGTTTCTTTAATATCTTCCCCTAAAGTCTGAAGTAACAAATCATTTAAAAACCTCTTTTATAAACATATAAAACCCCATCACCCATGACAGTTCCTAACAGTAGACAACCCAACGTAGAACCTGGTCTACAAGATCAAACTAGCATTGCATTGAACTTGTTTAACACCATCTTACAAACTACAACAAATAGAACTGAGTTAGAACGATCGTGGGCAGCGATTGAACGTGACATAACCATCCAGGAACAATGGGAAGCGAGACAGAGACAGTTGAGAAACTGAATCTGATCTAGTTTTCTTTGTTTCTTTGTTTTAAAAGTATTATCTTTTTTGGATGCCTAGACGGTGTGTTTTATAGCCTTAAAACACAAACTCTGGAACAACACCCTACACGCCCTTTTTTATGGACACTACAAGGGTAGTCGCAAGTTTTCTTCACTAGATGAGTGGTGATCATCGTGGGTTGTCTCATCATGGGTAATATTACCTATAACATGTGACGCTCTACAAAATGTTTGGAAAAGTGAGATATGTCTCAGATCTAATCAGATTTAACAGATCAAATCTTTGAGGGAGAACCAGGGAAGAAAACAATCAAATAAATATAGAGGATAATTGGAAAAGGGTTCTAAACTAGAGAAAAATCAAACATCCTTCCCTAGTTTGGTATCTAGTTTTTTTATGGGATAAAATATCACAAGGATCTTACTGAATAAACAACAAGAGTGGGATAAAATATCACAAGGATCTTACTGAATAAAGGGTAGATTTCTATGGTTTCCTTGACTCAAATAGATCGATTCACAATCAAACTAAGAGTGGTAGAGAGAGCATACCTTGATATGTAAGTTGTCCTTCGTATATATAAACTAATGCAGATATTAAGTTCCAACTCTAATCTCTGCAACCTGATTCCTGCACACAAAATACAAACAATGCCCTTCCACTTCTCTATTTGGTGTTATAATACTAGATCTATTTGTGTCTAATCAAATCTATTAATAACAAGATCAAATCTAAACATTTCGTAATAAACACAAACATATTGGGGGAAAACCATTGATCTATTAGATCATCATAGAGAACTTACATCAATACCATACCTTTAATTATGATTTCATTCTCCCTTGACTCCTTACTCCTTTCTCCTCCTCAACTTTTTGATCAGGCTATGAACTTTTTATTTCTATCTATGATGGATAGGAAGATCTCCTTTGCAAATGGATAGCATAAAAATACTATTTATTCCTCCCCTCTTTTTCAAGACTTTCCTTTATTATATAGATCTTAGGAAGAGGCTTGGGAGAGCTTCCAAATATTCTAGAGACCTATAGAGACTCAAATTATGTGAGTTCCTCGGCTCATACCACGAAGATAAAACTCATCCCTCACCTATCTCTTCGTAACTCCATGAATATAGAAGGTTTATAGATCATCACTTTTTGCACCATTGTTGATGTACAATGATCATCGTGTGTTGTACCCTAGTATACCTACGATGAACTCTAAAAAAGGATCAAATCTCAAGAAAAAATATGCCTTCTCGCTTTCATCTTCTTGTGAGCTCTCTTATGGCCCGTAGGGTGGAAATTAAGGCTATAACAAGGTTGTAGTGGATTTTTTTTATTTTACTTTTATTTTTATTTTTTTTTCTGGTGGTTGTATTATTAAAACGCATGAGTGCATTATTACTAAAAATTCCTGGGTGTGTACATAAAACTAAAAAGCATCGGTGCTCTTATATTTGTTATTCACAGGTTTCACATTTTTGTTGTATGCAGCATTGATTCTCTAGTAAGTTTTACACATGGGTTTCACATTGTTTGTGTATGTAGCACTGGTGCTTTCTAAGTTTAGGTATACACTAGTGCTTTTTTAGTTTACGTGTGCCTTGGTGAGATGTCTATGCCATTCTTTGTTACTAAGAACCAATGTGTATATTATATTTAAAGCACTAGTGCATATATTATATGTAAACCACTAATGTGTTTTTAAAACATGCGGACCACAATGTTTTTTCTCAATATTTGTCACCATTTCTTCAATATAATTAATGGAATCGGTGTGTATAAACCCTTAAAATGAACCACTTTCTATATTATGACACACCCCGTTTAGTGAATTCATAAAAATGCAATGAACTGGTATGCTTATATTTTAATTAATTGTTTTTTTTTTTTTCAATTAATCATCTCAAAATAAAATAATTTTTTATATATTTGTTATTGCATTTTGATATAATTATTGCATTAATGCATTATCCAATGGATTACACCTTTGTTATTTTTAACAATGTAAATCATCCACATATTAATTAATCAACAACACAACATTTTACAACATTCGGCAATGCAATAAAATAAGAAACCCATTTTATTATATATATGAATCAGAGACCCATAGTCATATAAAATTTGACAACATAAAGGTCCACAATAATCAAAATGCAACCAATATGTAATTGTTACACTTATTGGTAACATGTCCTCATGCAACTAGGGAAATATGTCGAGTACATTAAATAAAATCCCTGATTTTCACAGACAAATATTCCAAAACATACAACTTGTAGTAACATTCAATTATATTGATTGTCATTCATCACTTGAATTGTTGTCATCATTCGAGCTACGTGCATGTTGTTGGATTACTGAGAGGGGGGGTGAATCAGTAATGAGAAATTTATACCACTTATTAATCCTTTTAGCCGCAATGTATATTTATTTAACTTATTGAACAATGTTCATCAATTCATTAGTAATATGGTATTGCATCATATAACATTAACATCTATCAATGCATAATAAACAATAATAGACACATCCACACAATGCAAAGTACACCAATATTTTACGTGAAAACTCAATGCGGGAGAAAACCACAGGATGTTATTCTTATATGTCTTTAAGAATTACACTCAAGGAAGCACCAACTTCCAATTCTCTGGCTCCAACCAGAAGGAGGCTCCAACCCCCTGTTTCTCTGGCTCCAATCGGAACGTAGCTACAACCACCCAATTCTCTGGCTCCAACCAAAAGGAGGATCTAACCAAAAGGAGGCTCCAAACCCCTTTGTTCTCCGGCTCCAACCAAAAGGTGGCTACAACCACCTAATTCTCTGTCTCCAACCAGAAGGAGGCTCCAACCCCTTGTTTTATCCGTCTCCAACCGGAAGGTATCTCCAACCACCTAATTCTCAGGCTCCAACCTAAAGAAAGCTCCAACTCCCTGATTTTTTGGCATCAACCGGAAGGAGGATACAACCCCCTTTCCTTGCCCCGTATAACCGCCATAAAGTATACGTGTCAAATAAATGATGAAACTACTACCACATTGTCATTGTCAGATATATCACTGTAAACCTATACCTATCTGTGCCAATATCTTGTCACAACCTGTACCAATTTGTACCAATAACCTGTACCAAAATATACCAAATAAACCAACAACTTGTACCAATACTCTCCTCAATATATCAGATCTGATAACATAGATCTCATACCCAATATCACAAGATTATCACTCAACCAATCATGTACATCAACAACTAGTACAACTTGTACCATCACAGGTGCATCAACCATGCACATCACAACACCTCACAACCATCACCAATACCAATATCTCTATGCCACATCAACCATAAACCATGTTCCAATATCACTACAAATGTGTCCAACAAGATTACCAACAAGTGCCTCTAACAATGTACCAAGCATGTACAAATCATGTATCAATAACAAACCAAGTTATACCTCATCAATATGTACCAACATCACCATACCATACACCTCATGTATATGCCAACTCATAAAATAAGCATCTCATTAATGAACTCAACATATACCAAAACATACATCAAGATAACCAACAAAAGTCCTCTAGAAATACATCACAAATCCATAAGCCAAATACCATAAACCCTTACATAAAACCGTGTGCCAAACCTCATTGTTATGTAGCCCCAAGCATGTACTATGTCATGAACAAATGTAACCACAAAAATATGAATATAAACATACTTGTAACTCTATAAAATACCTGGTGTATTTGATCACAGACCTGCAAGCCTTCCTCAACTTCAACAACAAGAGACTAGCATTTTCATCAAACTTTACTTTAGTCTCACATGACTAATTTTGGATTAGTCAATAACCCTAACTTGCAACAAGAATAGCTATGTACCTGTAATGCATAAAGGTATGAAAATGATACAAAATATTTTTTAGTGTCTTCTCTGCAAATCCTCTAGGTTTCACTACTTGGAACCTCCTAGAAAAGGAGTTATATCAAAAATGGCAGACCTTGTTGAATTCTGGCTTACTCTAGATAGTGAACTTGTAGAGCATGCCATGCGTGGAATGTTTTCTTATGGATATGATAATTTTACACAACATACTACAGGATGTAATATAACCAATTCATTTTGTCTCACTAAATTTGGATATGTTATCAATAAGTTATAATTTTTTTACTCGTAACACATGTTTTAGACTAGTTTCAGGACTAGCCACAAACCCTATCTTCCACAGAGGGTAACTCCCAAAAAAAATGACCCACAAGCTGAAATTTTTATAAACGTTACTTGGATATGTTGTCTCAACATCCTATAAATTCTTCTATCTGAATCATTCTAGATCCCAAGTTTCCTCATCAGAGTCACTTAAAAAACAATTATTTTTCTTATATTTGTGGGTCATCTTTGTGCAACACACGAACATATGTGCCTTGCTAGTGTACAACCCATGAATGACCTCAAAAAATATGAAAATTTTTTTTTTTTTTTTCGAGAAAGGATTTCAGTTGGGATCGTTTCCCAACCTCCCTAAGCCCGTACCCAATGGAATTAAACCTCCTAAACCTCTTGAGGATGGTATAAAGACACCTTTCGGGGCATGGATGAGGAGGAAAACCAAGGTGAAAAGTTATGTTGTTGGGTCTGCAAGTCTCCCTATCTCCCTTAATTCTATGACTAGCATCCCCTTGTTCTGGAAGTTGCTTTCCAATACTCCTTGTCCATTATATGACTATAGGGTGTGTTCCTATCCCTATTGAATCATCTGAAGAAGGGCCATTGTGCTGAGCTGATTCTTGAAGGACCATTGGAGGAACCTGGGAGGTTGGCTTCGAGGCAATGTCGATAGTTTGAGTCAGGTTGTAACCACTCATTTTCATCGTTTTCAATAAAAGAGTTATCTTTCCCCCATATGTGTGTAAATTGGTTTCTAGTTGTTGATATATGCTAACGTATTTCATATACTATAATATTTGCATGTTATATACATGATTGGAATCTATAACTACCTTGTTGCAGCATAGTTTTGGTCTTGTTTTACAGGTTCATACCAGTGGAGATTAGGAGAAACATTGAAGGTGGAGAGGGAGGATCAACATCAGATGTAGGATACAAGTTGTGATTCCTCTCCTTATCTCTCCCTGTCTATCTCCTGAAAGTAGTTATTCTTTTAATAGCCTCGTTGTATGTGAGGGTAGGGTTCTATGTTATTTTTTATATATTCAATCTCTATTGTGACATGACCCAAGGTCACAGGGGAAAAATCCCATAACAAAATCGGAGACCATATTGGGTATCTCTTCTTCTAATTTGGGTCAGTCTTAGGGTTTCTTGTTTTCTCTTGGTTTTGTCGATTTTTCTTGTCTTTTGGACTTTCTTTCCAGAGCATTTTTCATCTAAAAAATTTGTCCTAAGTTTCTGTAAGCCTCCTTCTGGGTTGGATCTTTTATTTTTTCAATTTTTACTAGTGTCATGGATATCCACGCTTTTCCTTTATATGACCTGTTGATATCTGTGAGTCGTAGTGAACACAATCACGGATCTGTGTAGAAGTTGAATTGTTTATCCTTTTTTCTCTCAGTTTGGAAGGTCTATGTGGGTTCTTCAACACATGATGATCCTCCTAGGTTTATTTTTTCTCTTGATTTCCTGGTAAATACAATGAAAACTCTCAAGTCATCTAAAAGTTCTTCCTCTTGGTGTCCTAGTGTTTTTGGCTTACTTTTCATCTCTTTGCTACATTTTGAGTTTTGTGATTTATACCCATTTTTCCAAGATTTTCTGATTTTATCTGCTCTTTTCTTTCACATAAACCGTGCGCATATGCTACCCTTATATAGGGGATGAAGCACGTATTTTAGTGTCAAAAAACATCGTGTTGGTCATATATGCGCTTTGTACAAGGACAAATTGGGTATATACACACTTTGTGGAAGCCCAAACCACATATAAACTTCATCCATAGTTCCTACAGTGATATAAACCACACATATAAGCTTATATCCGCGAGTTGCAGTGGGCTGACCCACGGATGCCTCCAAAAAGTGACTTTCTTGTTTGTTTTTCAGCCTTTCTGGAGCCCTCTTTCAGCTAGTTTGGGGGTCTTTTTGGCTGGTTTGGTCCTGAAAATTTTTGTGGCCTATGAGAGGTTGTTAAGGCCTTAAATTTGAATGGAAAACAAAGTTTTTTTTATCCATATTTGTCTCTCTTTTATCCCTTGGATTGCATGATTGTAAGATTAGTCTTGTTCTCAAGATCTTGGTTTTTTGGTCAA
>SNQJ01S0034193.1:79225-108966 GCA_010110895.2 Picea sitchensis | reverse complement strand
TGCATACTGGATAAAAGAATTGGAAGGAAGACCAGGAGAAAGCAATATTTTGAGTACCTGGTGAAATGGAAAAATCACCCAGTGGAGGATGCCAGCTGGGAAACAGAAGCAGTGATTCAGAAGCATGGGCAGACCGTGCAGGAGCTCATGGACAGGAGCCCATGAAATCTTTCGAGCCGAGGAGTATGATGCAGGAGCATCTACGACATCATGACGTGAGCACGCGTGGAGGAAAGAGAAGAATAGTTGGACAGCACCAGCGCATACCTTTTTTGAATTTCTTTGAAAAGATTGTTGCGTCGTCGTTTGAACGAATGCATTTATATGAAGCGCACTTGTAATGTAATATAGATAAGAAGGCATTTAACAGTTTTAAATGTTGGTAGATAGGGTTAGTTGTAGATTAGACAGTTTCATTTTCCAGGAGGGAAAATGAATATAGGCACCCTCCTTGTGTAATTGAAGGAGGATTATTCAGCATTTTGATAGAAGAGCAAGATAGAGAGCAGAACAGAGAGAGTTGTGAAGAAACCCCATGTACAGACATTGAATTAATAAGAAAGCCCTGATTCAATTTCATGGATGTGTTTGATCTCTGTGTGTTGTTGATATTATGCTGTTGCATATTTGCTTCTTTATATGCTTATCTTCTATATGTTGTTTATGTGATTGCATATCAGGTTCGAAACCTGAGAGAATGAGTGAATGAGTTTCAATTGTTTCTCTATTTGAGTCGGGATATTCCTGCATAGAGTGCAGTTGAATTCCTCCACATAGAGTGCGTTGAGGAGGCTCTACAGTTAAACTCTCATTCTCGTTCAACCCGGAGTTGATTTGGATTATTCGAGCCGTGCGGGTGAGTGCAGGTCGAATTGAATTTCCAGTAGCAAGTCTGAGAAGGGTAAGACCAGGTTTGCTGTGGTTGCGAACGCTCAGGACCTGGAAGACTTCAACACTGTCGAGAGTTGTTGAAGGTTGAGTGTGAGCAAGGTGCTTGAAAGGATTTCTGAAGGAGTCAGTGGTAATTCAGCTCAGGAGGGATAGTTCCTCGTTCATGTTGTAGGAACAGGCCTGGGAGAGGTTCGAACCAAGGGGAATGCTTGGAAGCCAGAGGATTCTCCAGAAGAAGAGAATCGACGACTTGGAATTTCTGGGAAGAATCGCGAAGTACCCGTGGATCGTTGGATTTGGGAGCAGTAGCGAGAAATTTAACCCTCGAGTGCAGGTAGAAACCGTTGGCCATTGTGTATCGGAAAATCGGGGTTGGCGAGTGCAAGAGTTACATGCACGTCGAAATCGCGAGTTGCGATCCCCCGATTTAATCGGAGCCGTCGATCATCGGAGGGACAGGTGGCACGAGATCCCGAGGAGTCGGGACTCGGCACTTCGGCGTTTTCGAAGTCGAAGGGAGCACGGAGAGACAACGAAGTCCCGAGTTGCGACGGGTCCCACGGAGATTGTGTGGAGTATAACACGTGGCATCGGCACCTCAGTACTCGGGGTTACGAAATACAAGGGCTCGACATCGCGAGGGGCGATATCCCGAAGTATTGATCGTTGACCATCGGGGATCGGGGTTTCGGTGTTTGATTGCACGAGGACAGTGTTGCAAGCCTCGCGATATCGCGAGACCCGATATCTCGATACGCGAAGAGGAGATCGCCGAGAAGTATCCTGTGGGTGACGAAGACTCCCGAGAGGAGTTAGAAGGGCATTGACTCTTTGGGCATGTTGAAGCGAAGAAGGTCCTGGTGGAGCGACCTGCTGCTGCTGAGAGAGCGGGGTTGCGTCAACTCTTCCCCACCATGGTTGAATTATGCGGTGTCTTATCCTCAATGTTCAATTTCTCCTAAGATGGGATATTTACAGTTATGTTCAACTTATCAATACAAGGTCTCAACAATTTATTAGGTGTTGTATCCAATGGGGGCATGTAAGCCTTTTCTTTCCCCTATTGTCCTGAGTAATCTGGTGTTTCCTCATGAGTCTGATCTTACTGTTTGTGAGACCTCAAGCCCCGATATTTGTCTGTTGTCAAGCCTTGGGTTCATCGATGTTGAGTTTCCTTCAGATGAGACCATCCTTGAAGATATGATTATGGATCCTCGACCTCCTCTTGAACTGGAAGCTTTACATTTGGTTACCAAAGAATCCCTTGGCTTGAGCTAAGCAATGGGTTATACATAGAGAACTAATATGCATAAGTCGCAAGGTTGTGCGGTCCTCTGTACATATTGTGTTTTATGGTTTCTTTTTTTCAAGTTCTGTATTCCTTAGCACATGTTTTTATTAGAGGTTTTTATATTGGACTTATTAACTTCTGGGTGAGTGTTTTTGGTCTTATATACATGACTTTGGAAATATTTTTATTTGGTACCTTTTCATTTTATGTTGATCCATTCTGATAGGTAATGATCTCGAGACTAGCCTATAGGTTAGATTTTCCCCTCCATGCATTTTCGCGTTATCTGTTTCCTATTTCATTTTTCCTTACGATTGACCCCACTGAATTGTGACATGGAACCTTCTTTATTGTTTAGAAGTGTCATAATTCATGTGGTAGAGCCTCCCTTCCATGGGAGTCCTAGTTTAGAACTGTTTTGTATTATGGCGCCCATGTTGCAAGTTTTATTTTAGTCTCGGGAGTTTTGTTTAACCCCTCCATGAATTTGCATTGAAGTTGTATATCTTATTCTCAATATTTTTCTGGACATTACCTACAGGATTCCCCCTGACATATGTTGATACTTATGTCAACACCTCTTCATATTTTTCAGGGGGTATTGTGTTCTTTACTGGCATATAGGTAGGTTCCATTCCTCCTGCACAATGCATTTATTTGTATCGCTCACATATTTTCCATAGGATCCACTCCATTTGTTTACGACATCATACCTTCAAGATGATTTAATGGTGTCATTTATGGATGGTAGATATTACCTCTCCATGGGTTTCCAAGTTAGTACCTCACTGGCATTTTTGACACCTATGTTGAAGTCTCCCTGTTGGCACATGGGCAGACCCAAGTTTCAATGCTTCAATAGCGCACCAACAAAACCCTAACTACCGTCCCTTTCGGCAACACCTACGAAGCAGATGAAGTCTCACCCTAGGTAGAGGCAGGGGGGGTGTAGGACTCAGGTGTCTACAACTGATTTGGGACACAAATCTGTGATTACAATACTTAACAGAGTATTTATCCAATAACATGCATTAATTCTTGAACCTTATTCACATCACATGTTAAACCCTTATTATAGATCAGTGCAGTAACAATAAAGATCTAATACTTCCAATTACTTAGAACACAACATTAACTCTGATCTAGCATTCATTCACATAATTAAGAACTAAGCTACAATATCAGATGCATTCATTATACATAACAACAACAACACTAAGCAAATAACCACATAAACAACAATGCACAAAGCATATCAAGACACAGGATATACGTGGTTCACCCCAGTGTGGGGCTATGCCCACCAACTTCTTCTTCTTCTTTATTAGTCTCCAATATTATTACATTTATATTCTCATGTGCACAAATCCACAGAGCCTAACCCTGCAGAGGACAGGAGATATGCGAGTTGCGCACCAGATCCTCCTTCCCAAAACTAGGTTAAGGCACAGAGCCAACTCCTACATAGTCTGTTCACACAAACCAACTTACAATCTCTTTCACTAAGTTGAACATACTCTTTGCACATAGCCAATCTACTAGTAGTCATGCACTAAGCCAATTCCTTACAACATATGGTGCACGTAGCCAACCAGATCCTCTATATCGCTTGCACTAAGCACCCTATTTATATATTACATTCCTTCCTATATATAATTTTACATCCCTTACAACAAGGCCTAAACATGGGTAAACCCATGTGTCAACATCCCAAAACCATAATACGAAAACCCTAATGAACCCCTTGTTGGTTCCACAAAACAAGTGAGATCTCACGATCTCCACTTCGCCTGGGTGCTTGTTGGCCCTTGACCAAGTTTTGGAGAACCTTGGTTGTGTTTGACCATTTTTGGGACTTTGACAGGCTGGTTGAAGATGGAGCACCTAGGCGAAGCGGAGATCATGGGATCTCACTCCCTTTCACGAGATTTTTGGGTTTAGGGCTTATGTAATGGGTATGGTATGTCGACCCATGGGTTTACCCATGCTTAGGCCTCTTTTGTAATGTATAAATAAGTATCTAGGCGATGTAAGTAAGGGGGGTGAAGTTTGATTAGATATAAGTTGGCTTTGTGCAAGATATGTAAAGGTTGCTAAGTGAGATTAGTTGTAAATGATTTGTGCATACTATGTGTTGAGAACTTGCAGAGCTAAGTGCAAGTGATTGTAAGAAGGCTCTATGTTGTGCCAAACTTGGGGAAGGATGATCTGGCGAAGTGCGCAGATCTCCTGTCCTATGCGGAGTTGGTTTTGAGGCTCTGTGCATGTAATAATATTGAAAGAATATAATAAAGAAGATGAAGAGTTGGTGGGCGTATCCCCACGCTGGGGGTGAACCACGTATATCATGTGTTGTGATTGCTTTGTGTTATTGATGTGATTTATGCTTAATGTTGAATCTTTAAGTATGTTAGATACATATGATGTAGTAGCTTAGTTCTTAATAAAATGAATGAATGCTATATTTTTTTGATGCTATGTGTTAAATGGTTAACTATGCTTGGATCTTGTTGAATACTACGATGTTCTCTAATTAGGGTGTTTACCTGCGATGTGAATAAGGGTCAAATACTAATGAACTTTAATTGCTAAGTGCTCTGCTAAGTATTGTGATCATAGATCTGTGTCTCAGCTAGGTTGTAGACACTTGAGTCCTACAACCCCCCCCCCCGACCTCTACCTCGGGTGAGACTTCATATGCTTCGCAGGTGTTGTCGAAAGGGTCGGTAGTTAGGGTTTTGTTGGTGCGTTGTTGAAGTGTTGAAACCCGGGTCTGCCCTTGTGCTAACAAATTGTTTTGTTGTCGAGACCTAAAACTGTGATTGTTGGGAACTGAAGAAAAGAGAAAGTTCTATGCATAGATCTGTTGCTCTAGTGCGCAGTACTCTACTTGACTTGTGAAGCTCTGTGATAAGAAGAAGATCGATCTAAAAAAAGAGGTAAGATATTAAAGCTTTGTGCTTTGATAAAGGTAAGATAAGTGGAAATTTTTGCTTCAAAAGTATGAATCTAGGTATGTTTGATAGATTTTGTCCTAGTCTGAAAACTAGGGAACAACTCGAAGAAAGAAGATATGATATGAATAGATCTGATAGAAATAATGAAATATATGTTATTCCTATGCATACAAAGAATTTTTGGACTAACAAGTGGATGCAGGATCCTAAAAATAATTTTTTGCAGGTCCATCACTGTGATCTCATTGCGTTGTACATGAAATGTTGGGGATCGTTTAAGAGAAAGAGAGGATTGAAATTATGTTATAATTGAAGAAGTTCGGGACATATTGCTAAGGAATTCCCTGGTAGAGGTCATATTTTCCTTTGTTTTAAAGCTATTGGACATGAATTTTTAGATTTCCCTAGAATGATTGCTAAAGTTGAGAAGATGAACATGCGACAAGAAAACGATGAGGAAGGTCAAGAGACTAAGAATATGCCAAAGAACCAAAAAGAATCTGAGGCTATATTATTGAAGATAAAAGAAACATTCAATGATCACAGAGACATCAGTTTATTAGAGATCTTAAAAGAGAAAGAGTGCATAGAAACAAGAATAGGAGACTTCGACATAGATTGTGTATTGGACGTAGAAACACAGGTTAATATCATGACAGAAAGTACTTGGAAAATTTTGGGAAAGCCTGCTATGATTCCTTCATTGGGAGGAATAGTATTGTTTAAAGGAAATATGATAACCCTATGTGGAATACTTACTCATGTTCCTATGAGTTCTCATGGAACATCGACAGAAGAATAATTTGAGGTCATTAAGTTTGTTGAGAGCAGCGCTCCTTTTGCACTTTCTTTACGAAAGACTTGGATTGAGAGAGATCAGATCTAAAGGAAAGAAGAAGAGGAAGCTATAGAACAAAAAAAGAAAGACTTAAGATATTTCATGGCTAGGAGAATAGCGTGCTTAATATAAGAACAAGAGGACAAGTTGAAGCTACTAAGGGCCAAAGACCTGGCTATCAAAGTTGAAAGAACGCAAGAAGGATTAAATAACTTATCCATGCATAAGAGAAGATCACCTACTCCAGACGCAGTAAGAGAAAAATTATTACCCTCGAACCCTGTGAAAGACCCTCAGTAGTGCAAAGTTACTATGTTAAGAGAATATAAGAACAATAATGGAAAGAGGAATCCGGAGACACAGATCACAGGAAAGAAAGCAAGAAATCTCATTAAGAATAAAGCAAAGCTAGAAAAAATGCAGGAGGTTCCAGAGGGGACTTCACAGAAGGAAGGCTTGCATAACTTAAACCTTGCTGAAATAGCAGAACAGCACAGACTGGAACTTCACCCCAGAGAATCAATATGACCATTAGAAGCATCTTGACCGTTAGAATGACGCTCCAGAATGGCTAGAAACGCAGTTATTTCTAGAAATATCACCATTGGACCATTGGGACCGTGCCATAACGGATGGAATTGTATTGATTGAGGCATTCCTGCCTGTTGGAGGAGTCTGTTATGGTGTTTTCTATTTAACTCGTTGAATGTTTCACCAAGGACACTTTTACAAATCGTGATTATCCGAGCCCACAAAGAACTAATTGCTTTCACATAGTGCTTATTAAGACCTCGCCACTCGCTCTGCTTACCTTGAGCGTTTTTCAACCTATCTGAGACATTTGATCACGAGTGTGTATGTTGAGAAACCTTAGCGTAGTAGATAAATCCATTGAAGAGATTTCGATTGACCTCATGGTTGAGAAGGTCATGTCCGTAGGAGCACAGGCCTCATTGACAAGAGGATTGCAAGCCTCCCCATCGACTGCATGTCAATTTGGGCTATCCTGAACTGTGACAGAGAAACAGAGAAAGCATCGCGATGACTTGGCGAACATGAAGCTCATCTCATCGGTTCTGCCTGACTATATCCCACCTATATCTAGCGTAGTTAGTCGTGATAGCGTCTCGAGGGACTTCGACTATACATTGATCACTACGTACCTCCCGAAGCAGATACGCGTAGTTGGATTGCAATTGGGATAGATTATGATGCTAAAGATCAGTGATTTCAACTTGGGAGACCACAAGAATTATGGAATGCTCACCCCACATAAGTATTTGACAAAGACAACGGGGAAGAAGTCGAATATAATCCCCCAGCCGTGGACCATGTACATCACAAGATCAAACATCCTTAATGTGATGAAGATACCACACTTCAGCAGACATCAGGAGGTTAACACGTGTGTTAAACTCCTCCTGTCATGCTACCATGGCAGTTACCTATGGTTGGATAGGCACATCACTGTAGATCCGGCGTTGATCCACCGGATCATTGGATTGACCATGCAAGGACCGGACCCTCGAGATTTTTACCCAGGGAAGGTTGTATATCGCGCCCTAGCGCAGTGAATAAAGGACACCTACGACAATGTAGAGAAGGGGAAGCAGGGCTACAAGGTAGCCTCCATCCAAAATGGTGCAGTGTGCCTAGCTTGTCAGTTGATAGTAGGAAATATCGTCAAGAAGAATAGACCAATGCATGTCACGGGGTTTTTCGTCGACCTCACAACAAAATGCATTGAAGGAATGAAAATTAACTGGGCGAGCTACCTCATCAACCAGTTGGAGCAATATTTTCATGAAGCGCAAGACCAAGGCTACGAGTTTCACTTCAGCTGGTTATTGATTCTCGTTGCCTTCATCACTTGGGAGATGCCGGAGCGAGAAACCTTCCCTGAAATCGATCCATCCGAACCACTGGCCGCAAGGTTCACTACCCTCTGGTATTCGAGCGACATGGCGAAGAAATGGCAGTCCAATGTGGTGTTCCACACCTACTACTTACATCTCAAGAGGGCCATTGATTCCTTCCCTTGCATGATGTTGAATACACTTCATAGGTTCAGGCCAATAGAAAAGTTTTGCACAGATAGGCACTTCATTTACATCATTGCATGGAGACGAACATAAGTAAGAGCTCCAGTCCCATTACAAACTCAATGAGGAAGATGTGGAGGAAATAACCAAGGAATGGCCTGTGGAATTCCTTTTACCAGTTGAACAGACAGAACTCTTTGACCCTGACCTCATCAGAAGTCCTATGATCACCCGAGAAGAGTATGATGGACCAAGCAGTAGAAAGAGGAAGAAGAAGGAAGAAGTATATGAAATGCACAGTGCATCAGAGGAGACTACACCAGATTCACCTGAAGGGGGAATAGGTGATGAAGTAGACAAAGAAGAGGACAAAGGGGAAGAAGACAAAATAGAACGGGGAAAAGAAACACCACCTAAAGATCCCCTTATGGAGACAGATACATCCAAGAAAAGAAAGGTTTCTCCAAATAAACCCTCAGCGCGAAAGAAGTCATGTGCCAATAAGCCCCACTTACATACTATACATACGATGGATAATATTGACCTCATCATCACAATTGTATCAGATACTTCCAAGGACATTTTGCAGTGAAGCGAAGCCAAACAGGAGACAATATATGGCAGGATTGAGGCAGAGCTCAAAGGGGTACATCGGGATCTTTATTCGAGCCGCACAGTGTCTACTATGTCGTTGTCATCAGGGGGCATAGAAGTAGTAGATGAGATCACCCAGCTACGTAGAATAACAGATGTGACAGAGGCTCGCCTTCATTAGGTCTAGGAAGAAAAAGAGCAGGCCACAGAGGCATTGAATCAAGCAAAGGAGGAATCCCTAGAGCAACATCGGGTTGCGCAGCAAGAAAAAGATGACTTCCAGGCGAAGTTTGCAGAGGATAGAGAGCAGCTCCAGAAAGAAAACAAACAACTGCTAGTAGAGCATATTGGAGTTAAAGAAGTTGTCATTAGAGAAGTTTTCTCTGTGTCGGGCCTGGAAAATATGGAAGAGGAAATAGCTGAGAGCCAAGTGGGAAATCTCGTTGGAGCCATTCAATAGCTCCAAGAAAGAGTAGCAGAACTGGAATTGCAAGCATTGTCGAGCACTCTGCAGGAAGAAACTGCCTGGAGTGCATTCGTAAGAATCAAGGCATTGGCCTTATAATGAAAGAAACTCAGCAATCGAAGTGCACAGACCTATGAGTGCCTTGCAGAGGACCCAGAACTAAGGACATTGGAGTCACAGCTCCAGGAAGCCAAGCAAAAAGTAGCGACAGTACAGGCACAGTTGAAGCTACTATCAGTGGTTGAGAAAATTAAAAGGTCACAAGAACAATGTTCAGTTCAGTAGCAGGTCCATGCCATCTAGAGTAAAGTCATGGAAGTGACCCATAGACTTTAGTTGATACAGGAAGAAGCCTACACACTCTTTGAGGAGATCGAAGGACAAGGTGCACTAATGGAACAAGTGATCACCATAGTGGAAGAGTGCATTGAAGGCCCTGTCACCAAGAAAATCATTCAGGACTTCGTCGAGTAGGAGGCCTTGGAGAAACAGCAAGTCGAGGCAGCCCAAGCCAAGCGCGAGGCCTTTGAAGTAGATTTTCCCAAATCAGAGTGACTCGGGACAAGTCACAGGTGAGTGTTTGGGGCATGTTGGCCCCCGATCAAGTTTTGGAGAACCTTGGTTGTGTTTGACCATTTTTGGGACTTCGACAGGTTGGTCGAAGATGGGGCACCTAGGCGAAGTGGAGATCGCAAGATCATGTTCCCTTTCACAGGATTTTTCAGTTTAGGGCTTATGTAACAGGTATGGGATGTCAACCCATGGGTTTACCCATGCTTAGGCCTCTTTTGTAATGTATAAATAAGTAGCTAGGTGATGTAAGTAAGGGGGATGAAGTTCGATCAGATCTAAGTTGGATTTGTGCAAGATATGTAAAGGTTTCTAAGTGCGATTAGTTGTAAAGGCTATGTGCATACTATGTGTTGAGAACTTGCAGAGCTAAGTGAAAGTGATTCTAAGAAGGCTTTGTGTTGTGCTGAACTCGGGGAAGGAGGATCTTGTGAAGTGCGCATAGATCTCATGTCCTAGGCGGAGTTGGTTTTGAGGCTCTGTGCATGTAATAATATTTAAAGAAGATAATAAAGAATACGAAGAGTTGGTGGACGTAGCCCCACATTGGGGGTGAACCACGTATATCCTGTGTTTTGATTGCTTTGTGTTATTGATGTGATTTATGCTTAGTGTTGAATCTTTAAGCATGTTAGATACATATGATGTAGTATCTTAGTGCTTAATAACATGAATGAATGCTAGATTTGTTTGATGCTATGTGCTAAATGGTTAACTATGCTTGGATCTTGTTGAATACTGCGTTGTTTTATAATTAGGGTTTTTACCTGCAATGTGAATAAGGGTCAAAGACTAATGAACGTTAATTGTTACGTGATTTTTTAAGTATTGTGATCACATATCTATTTCCCAGCTAGTTTGTAGACACTCAAGTCCTACAACCCCCCTACCTCTACCTTGGGTGAGACTTCATCTGCTTCGTAGGTGTTGTCGAAAGGGTCGGTAGTTAATGTTTTGTTGGTGCGTTGTTGAAGCGTTGAACCCCGAGTCTGCTCTTATTCCAACAACGCTCCATCCTTGACCAACCTATTGAAGTCCCAAAAGTGGTAAAGCATGACTAATTTTTCCTCAAAACTTTGTCAAGGGCCAACATGCCCCCAACACTCTCCTGTGACTCATCCCGAGTCACTCAGATCTAGGAAATGTTGCTTTGAAGGCCTCGAGCTTAGCTCAATATGCCCCAACTTGCTGCTTCACTAGAGCCTCCTACTTAGCAAACTCCTAAATTACTTGCTCGGTAACAGGCCCTTCCAGGTGTTGTTCCACTGTCGCAACCACTTGGTCCAGTTGTGAGCCTTGTCCTTCAATCTCTTCAAAACGTTTGTAGGCTTCGTCCTGCACCGGCTGGATTCTCTGTGTCACTTCCATGAATTTTCTCTGGATGGTAGTAACTTGTTGTTGGACTGCGCATTGTTCCTGTGATCACTTCATTTTCTCAACTACAGTAAGCAGCTTCATATGTGCTTAAACAAAGGATGCATGCTTCTTCGCTTCTTGTACTTGTGCTTCCAGTTTCTTCAGCTCTGGATCTTCTGCAAAGTTCTCATAGGTCTACGCACTCTGATCACTCATTTTCTTACACTCTTAGGTGAGTGACCTGATTCTTTCTACTGCGTTCCTGGTAGCTTATTCCCTCTGATCATGCACTTCTTGTGGAGTGCTCGATACTGCTTGGATTTCTAATTCCATTACTCTTGCTTGAAGTTGTTGAATGGATTCGGCAAGCTTCCCCACTTGTATCTCAGTTGACTCTAGCTCCTCCTGCACCAAGCCTGACATAGAGCGAAGTGCTTTAGTCACTGCCACTTTGACCATAGTCTACTCTACGAGCAGCTGGTCGTTTTCTTTTTGCATCTTCTCTTTTCATCTTTCTTCTTCTGTGTCGCTCGAAGTTTCTCTCAGACCTCCTCTTTTTCTTTCATCAAGGCTTTTGTATCCTGCTCCTTTTCTTTTTGGGCTCGACAAAGTGGAGCCTCTGTTGCATATACTAATATACGTAATTGGGTGGGCACATCCCCCAATTCTGCAATTTTTGTTGAAGAAGGCACAGTAGGTACTTCGTGGCTCGAATAGATGGCTTGTTGTATGTCCTTGAATTCCCTCTCTATTCTGTCATACCTTGTTTATTGCTTCACTTCATGTCTCTGTGGGATATAATATGAAGCATCTTCCACAATTGTGATGATGAGATCGATATCGTTCACTGTGAGCACATTCTTCGACTGGGATTTATTAGCTCGATTATTCTTTCTTGCTGAGGGTTTCTGCAGAGAAACCTTCCTTTTCTTTGATGTTTTTGGCTCTGTAAGGGGATCCTTCGGGTGTGTAAATTCACCTTTTTCTTGCTTGTCTCCTTCTTCCCCTCATTCTTCTTGGTTCACTTCATCTCCTCCTCATCCTATAGGTGAGTCAAGCCTACTTTCCTCTGAGGCGTTTTCCTCCTCGTCAATTTCTATGTTCTTCACTTCCTCCTTTTTCTTCTTTTTCTTCGCGCTAGTTTGTCCATCATGCTCGACCCGGGTGACCAATGGATGTCCTATGATGTCGGGGTCGGAGAGTTCTTCATATTCCACCAGTACAAGGAAATCTGCTAGCCATTTTTTGGTGATCTCCTCCATGTCTTCATCAGTCAGCTTGTAATAGGACTACAGCTCCTCCTTACTTTCATCCTTGCGCGTTGTGATGTACATAAAGTGTCGATCTATGTGAAAATTTTCTAGCAGCCTGTACTAATGCAAAGTGTTGGGTGTCATCCATGGGAATGCTTCAATAGCATGCTTCAGCTGGAGGTAGTAATCATGGAACACCACGTTCAATTGTCACTGCTTCGCCATATTATTTGTATACCATAAGGTGAAGAACCTTGCGGCCAATGGCTCTGATGGCTCAACTTCTGGGAAGGTTGCTCCTTCCAGCATTTTCCAGGTGACAAATTTGATTAGTACCAGTAGCCAACTAAAATAAAACTCATATCCCTGATCTTGCGCTTCACGGAAGTCCTTATCCAACTCGTTGATGAGGTAGCTCGCCCAGTTCATCTGCATGCCTTCTACGTACTTCCCTACGAGGTCTACAACAAATCTAGTGACCTACGTCGGACGATTATTTATGACGATATTACAATTTATAAGCTGAGAAGATAGGCACACTGCACCATCCTAGATGGAGGCTACCTTGTAGGCTCTCTTTCCATTTTCTACATCGCCATAGTCTTCCTTTATGCGTTGTTCCAGGGAGTGATCTCCAACCTTCCCTGGGTAGAACTGTTGAGGGTCTAGACCCTGCATGCTCAGTCCTGTGATAAGGTGGATCAGCATCGTATCCATAGTGACGTGCTTGTCAAGCCACAGATAACCTCCATGGTAGCACGACAGGAGTATTTTAACGCAAGTGTTAACCTCTTTATTTCGGTCGAAGTGGGAGATCTTCATTACATTCAAGATCGTTGATTGTGCGATCTCCTTTATAGATGGTTGGGAGACTATGTGCAGCTTCTTCCCAGTCGTCTTCATCAAATACCTATGCAGTGCGAGCATCTCATAGTTCTTCCTGTCTCCAAGGTCGAAGTCGATGTTCTTCAGTGTTGAGATATGTCCTAATTGAGGTCTGACTACGCGTATCCCCTTCGGGATGTACACAATGATCATCATGTACTCAAAATCATGCGGGATATTGTCGCAGTTCACCGCGCCAGCAAGAGGCGATATGTAGTCCGACAAGACCAACAGGATATGCTTCGTGTTAGCCAGATTGTCATGGTGCTTGCTTCGCTTCTCAGCAATGTGGCCAGAACATCGTCCAATCGATGGGAATTCTTGCAATACGCTAGTAGACGATGCCTCTAGTCCTACAGACATGACTCTCTCAGCCATGAGATCTATGAGAATCTCCTCCACTGACTTTTCTAATGCACTATGTTCACTCAACATTCACACTCATAATAAAATAACTCCGGTAGGAGAACAGACAAGCAAGGTACTCAAATAGATGGCGAGTTCTAGAAATCACAGCATAGTATATAATGGGTTCTTTGTTAGCTTGGATATCACGGTTTTTAGAAAGTGGTCCTGGAGCAGCGTCCGATGGGTTAAATAAGCAACGTCATAATGGATTCCTCCAACGGGAAGGAATGTGTCCATCAATATGAATCCATCTGTTATGGCGTGGTCTCAACGCTCCAATGGCGGTCTTTCCGTCAATAACTCTATTTCTAGTCGTTTCGAAGTGTTATTCTAATGGTTGGGGTGCCTCCAACAGTCATATCACTTCGCCATGGTGAAGTCCCATTCTGCGTTGTTTTGTTATTCCAACGAGGTTCAATTTCTGCAGATCTGTCTCCAACGAAGTCTTCTCTGGAACTTGTTGTAGTTTTTCTAATTTGGCTTTCTTCTTACTGAGCTTCCTTGCCTTCTTTCCTGTGATATGAGTCTTTGGATTCCTCTTTCCATTCTTATTCTTATCTTTTCTTAGCATGGTAACTTTGCGTTGTTGATATTCTTTCAAAGGGTTCAAAGGTAATACCTCTTTGCTTACTAGGTCATGGGTGTATATACTTCCTTCTTGCATGGATAGGTCCTTCAACCCTTCTTGCACTCCTTCAAAGTTGACAACTACTTCTCTTTCATTCTGCTACTTCGACTCAAATTCTTGTTATTCTATCAGTCGATCTATTCTTCGAGCTATGAAATCCCTTAGTTCTTTCTTTTTCTTTTCTGTAGCTTCCTCCTCTGCTTTCTTTCTGATCTGATCTTTCTCAATCCAAGTTTTTCCCAATAAAAGTGGAAAAGGGGCATTGTTCTGAATAAACCTAATAACTTCAAAGTCCTCTTATGTCACAATTCCATGAGAAATCATAAGTATATTAGTAATTCTTCCACATAGGGTTATCATCTTTCCTTTAAAGAAGCCTATCCTTCCCAGTGAAGGTACCATAACAGGATTTCTCAAAATTTCCCAAGTGCTTTCTGGCATAATATTCACATGTGTTTCTTCATCTAATACACAGTCTATGTCGAAGTATTCTATTCTTGTAACTATGCATTGTTTTTCTTTCAGGATCTCTGGTAATCTGATGTCTCTATGATCATCCATTTCTTCTTTTAGTTGTATTAACATAGTCTCTGATTCTTTTTCTGTATGATTCTCAGTCTCTTGACCTTATTTATAGTTTTCTTGTCTCATGTTCATTTTTCAACTTTCGCAATCATTCTTGGACAATCCTCAACCTCATGACCAATAGATTACAACAAATACAAATAGGACATGTACCAGGGAATTCCTTAGCAAGATGTCTCGATCTTCTACAATTATAACACAGTGTCAATCCTCTCTTTCTTTTAAATGATCCCCAGTCTTTCCTGTACTGCACATTGGTATTACATTGTTGTACCTGCAATCTACAAAAATTCTTTCTATGCATAGGAACAATATATTTTTCTCTATTTCTATCAAGTTTATTTAGATCAACTTTTTCTTCTAACTATGACCTAGTTTGCAGACTAGGAAAACATCTATTAAAAAGACCTAGATTCATACTTTCGAAGCAAAAATTTCCACTTATCTTACCTTTACTAGAGCACAAAGCTTTAATATCTTACCTCTTTTCTTCAGATCTGATTCTTTTCTTAGCACTGAGCTTCACAAGTCAAGTAGAATATTGTGCACTACAGCAACAGATCTACGCACAGAAATTTATCTTTTCTTCATTTCCGAGCAATCACAGTTGGCAATGGAACCATTTTTTGGCATAGGGGCAGACACAGGGTTCAACGCTTCAACAACGCACCAACAAAACCCTAACTACCGGCCCTTTCGGCAACACCTACGAAGCAGATGAAGTTTGACCCGAGGTAGAGGCAGGGGGGTGTAGGACTCAGGTGTCTACAACCGACATGGAACATATATCTGTGATTACAATACTTAACAGATAACTTATCCAATAACATGCATTATTTCTTGAACCTTATTCACATCGCAGGTTAAACCCTTATTACAAATCAGTTCAGTAACAATCAATATATAATACTTTCAATTACTTAGCACACAGCATTAACTCAGATCTATCATTCATTCACATCATTAATCACTAAGATACAATATCATATGCATTCATTATACATAACAACAATAGCACTAAGAAAATAACCACATAAACAATAGCGCACAAAGCATATCAAGACACAGGATACATGTGGTTCACCCCAGTGTGGGGCTACGTCCACAAACTTCTTCTTCTTCTTTATTAGTCTCCAATCTTCTTACATTCATCTTCTCCTATGCACAAATCCAGAGATCCTAACTCCGTAGAGGACAAGACATATGCGGGTTGTGCACTACATCCTCCTTCCCAAAACTAGGTCAAGGCACAGAACCAACTCCTACACAGTCTATTCGCACAAAGAAATTTACAATCTCTTGTACTAAACTGAACATACTCTTTGCAAATATCCAACCCTACTAGTAGTCATGCACTAAGCCAATCCCTTACAACATATGGTGCACATAGCCAACCAGATCCTCTATATCTCTTTCACTAAGCACCCCATTTCTATATTACATTCCTTCCTATATATACTTTTACATCCCTTACAACAAGGACTAAACATGGGTAAACCCATGGGATGATATACCAAAACCCTAATACGAAAACCCTAATGAACCCCTTGTTGGGTCCACAAAAAAAGTGAGATCATGTGATCTCTGCTTTGCCTGGGCACTCCATCCTCAACCAGTCTGTCGAAGTCCCATAAGTGGTCAAACACGACCAATGTTTCCTAAAACTTGGTAAAGGGCCAACACTCCCTATATTCTTGGAATCCCTTTGTAGTCCTTCCATGTCTTTCCATTGAAGCCTCGTGAATTCCTCTCAATCTCTTTCTAGCTAACTTACCCTTGGGGCTTCCAAACTTTTTTTGAGTTGTAATTGCATTACATATTAACCACTCACGCTTTTAGGTCTAATGTCGACTTCAGATTGCAATTTTTGAACCATGTGCTTATGCTTTTCTACCAGTTGTTAGTCTTGCAAATTATTCCTTTGTGACTTGACACCTTAACCCTGGAGGAAACATTCCTTGAGTGTCCTTATCCTACACATCCTTCCTTACATTGAGCATAGGTATGTTCATTGCTCTTTGGAACTTGTTTTCTTGCTCGCGACACTCGTTTCCTCCACTGTATTATAGCATTCTTTTATTCTTTTTCAGGATTTCATAATATGAAAAATACAAAAAAAAAAAAAAGAGGGGGAAAGCATCTATCTCTTTTTATTGGCAGTGGTCTTGTCACCCTTGAAAAAAGAAAAATATTGAGTCAGTATCTCATTATTTTGGGTTTAGTATGGCTTTAGGAGCCTCTTTCTTTTTGTTGAATACAATATCCCCTATTTGTTTATTCTTCCACCATATGGAGTGTTTGTGGATGCCTCTTGTATAACAAATGTATCCTAGTTTATAGTCATGCTGCCTAAGTCACATAATGTGTTGTACTTTTGTTCAAGGGAAGTTTCATCTTGAGTCTTCCATTATGTAGTAAGTATCTTCCCTTTGAATTCAACCTTCTTGAGTTCTTCAAGTTCATCTCATCATCACAAGTATCTATGTATTTTACTCATGCTAGTATAGAAGGTCCCCATTGACTTCTTTCTAGCGGGTTTTCTCTTATCGACTCCGACACATTTCTCTGAGAGTATGACTTAGAGTAGCACCCTAGGTATATTTTCATTATTGATAGGTGACCTTTTTCTCAGCAGATGAAAAACCATCATTAGTCACTGGCAGAGTGGTTTCTTTTGTGTTCAACATCAACAAAAATCATCACACATAAGGATTTGTGCGATACCTTGGTTTCCATTTGACAACATTGATGGATTCCTTGTATTTATCAGTAGTATTCATTATTGGATACTATTCAAAGAGAATTTTTCATGCACTATTCCATATGGTGCATGTCGGAGTCATACCTCGATGTGGTCCTTACAATCTATTCATCTGAGTCCTTCCAAATATTCATCCTTCTTCTACCCCTCATGTTGGATGATGGAAGATGCCTTATTGCCTTCCTTCCAAAGGATCTCTTCCTATCAATTTTAGCACATCTTTCTCTAGGATAAGGATCTAGAGTCATATTTTGTACCTTAGGGCTTGTAGTCATCAGTGGCAGGTTCCCTCGTTATTGACAGTGGGAATACATCAATTTCCCCTGCTCGATAGATTCTACCAGGTGTTCAACATCATCTCATTTATTCACACTTTTTAGATTGTACCATGGTACCTCGACATGAATTCTCATAATCGGTGGGTCATCCTGCATTTGTTAATTGTATACATCAATGATCGGTAATCAAACAAAGTCTCACTGTGTTCGACCCCAACACATCTGTTGTATCCTTTTTGTCACCTAAATGAGCAAAAGAAGGACACTTACAAGTCTAGTTGGGTTAGCTAGATAGGATAGAAATGAGTGAAAGAGTTAGAAACATCAAGAACAAGAAACAAAGAAACAACTAATAAGCTAATAACAATTAAAGAAAATAAACTAAGGTGCATAAGGAAAATAGAACAAAAGAAAAACTGATATTCATGCCACCAATGGATAGATTGTATTAGTGGGAAAACACCAAAGATAAAGGGAGACTTATGGGTCCCCTCTTCCTCCAAGGGAGAGGTCTTGAACCCCCAATGAAAGATATCTTCTTACAAATAGAAAACTAAAAGGAAATTGTGAAGAAATCCAAAGCTCTTCACTCAAAAGGTGATGTGAGTGGCCCAATGAAATGGTGCTTATATGCTCCAATGAGGAAAGAGGTTCCTTGCAGGAGAATAGAGGTAGCATAACAATACAAATAGATTCTTGGAAATATAGTTCACCCATGGCCTCTTTTTATATCAAATCTTGGAGGCATTATCCAACCGGTCTTTAGTGTGAACAAGGGGCCCTTTAGGGCACCTTTAGGTCTTTGACCAGGCCCCCACTCGAATTCAACTCGGATTTGGGGGTCAAATCGACTTGGGATATGAACCATGATTGGGTGGGAGGTCGACAAGAATCATTAATGCGTCGTTCTGAAATGTGCGCGTCTTTTTGCGTCAACAGTCACGCATCGGGCGCATGTGCACTTTTCCGGTGTTTTCGACTGGTGCACGTGCGCACGCTTCCTTTGCATTCTGAGAGCATGCTGATTTTATAACCAATTGTATAGTTTGTGCCCTTTGGAAATGCATTTTTTGGAACATGGATGAACTAATAGGTGTTTGGAGATGTTGGATTTTTGTAACCATTCGCGGACGAAATTTCAGTGATAACATATGCCCCCTGATGTGTGAGGTTAGGAGCATAGGGATAGTCTAAATACATCAATGTTTCTTCTACTAAGAGTACCATTGTAAGAGAGAGTGTTGAGAGGAATTGAAAGAGTGACCCATTGGACGGAGAGGGGAACCTGTAGGACCCAAACCTTTCTCTAGGTGTGGAAAAATAAAACTGTGTACAAACGAGGTGGGCATGCCCCATGCTCGTGTCATGTAACTCAAAAATGTGTAAGACAGTAATTGAAGTGGTATTGACATAGATAAATTCAGCACCCTCTGGGGTGGTTTGATAATGGTAGAGGACAATTCTGATTGTGAACATACTCTGAAAAGAGGTGATGACACCTGTAAGCAGTGTCGATAATTCGCAGGCATTGATAGCCCAACAAATTTCAAAGGTATTCGGAAAATATAAAAACAACTGCAATAGTCTCAAAGTAATACCCACTGTAACATGAGATAAAGTTGAAGTCGACTGTTATGGGGGTCAATGACAGCAGAGAACAATGGTTTTTTTCTCTGTGTCACTCGAGACTCTTCATTGTAAAGGGAATGAGAGTCAAGATACTGTCGGCCTCCTAGAAACTGTGTTGATGTCGACAGAAAGGGAGACGTGAATCCAAGAAGAAAAGGGCTTCATGAAATCCATGGGATGAAATCAGGAAATGATGAGGTGCATGGACGAAGTCAAGATATGGTGAGACTCAAGACTTCCCTTGGTTAGGGATATATGTGAATTATGAGTGGCAGCAACCGTGAAACTAAATCTAGTGTCAAGGGGACAACTAGACGTGGGTTAAATTGTGCCAGAGGCATGACGAAGTGGATAAACTCAGATATCAGAGGTATATGGACCATGGGATACTCGAGGTTTATGGATGAGGTCAATAAGGGTAAGAGGTAAAAAATGCCCCAACCAAGGGTGACAGGGGTTGCGTTGCTAGAAAAGGAAGGTCTCTAAGGGAGACAACAAAAAGCTAGGTAAATGAGAGAAACAAAGTCTTTGTACAATTACCAAATGAATAAAGAATAATTTGGGATAAGTGTGTGGCTACAGAAATAGGTGCCCCAGTGAAAGATGGCTTGGCCTGTGAGGGCACAAGATGTGTGGAGAACTGGTGGAGGGTGGGGGCCCAATAGGTGGGTTTATGTATGAGGTAAATGAATGGAGGGGAATTTTCATATGGGAAAAATGATTGTGGATGAAATGGAGGGCTAATGATACTACGGAGGCACAGTCAAATGATAACTAGTAGAATATGTCTTGGGAGTCCATTGGGAAAGCGAGCAAAATGAGGAGAAGGAGTATGTGGTTGATTCTAGAACATTAGTAAAACTATCAGTACTACCATCCCTAGGGGGTGAAAGAAGAATGAGTGTCAAAGTGCCAAAAAGGGGACTATGAATGGGACAACTCATGGAGGGGAGAATGTTATCGGGTGACAGTACTAAAAAATGAAGCGGAGGTGAGAGTACTATAGAGCCGGATGGAGGCATCCTAGAGGCGAATGTCAGAGGGTGTGACTAGGAGATGTAATGGATATTCAAAGGGAATGAATACAATGACTATATTATAGTGTCGATCATATACATGAAGGGGTTGTGTTGGTGTGTGATGACCAAGTACCTGCACACATGAAAACCAAATACCCGACGTGAAAAATTTCTGAAAATAAAGAATATAGAATAGTTATTTGATAATTTTGAACATGAGCATGCATACCTGGGTGGGATGTGAGAAAAAGGCTCCCCAGGGGCCGAGGACAGATGGTGACCCAGGGAATGTGACTGTGTAGGTGGCGAGATCCTGATCCCATGCCTGAAGATGGATCAGAAAATGGACGCTCGGAGCTCCTGTAATTGAGGATGGAATTTTGGAAAAAGGGGTTATATATAGAGGTAGGGCCCACATTTCCACCTCATTTGTACCTGCTGCTATAGTGAGTTGATGAGAGGTTCGAGAGGAGATTTGGATATTCTCGGCGTTCAAGCTAGTTGATCTGGGGTTTGTGAGATCCAGGTTAGTGGCCATATCCTCCTGCATAGGAATTAGGATTTCTATTTTGGGCAGGTTCGTACGGGTGGTTGTACAGAGGTTTTTTGTTAGAGAAAGAGTGCTCTATGATGGAGCACATTCCATGGTAAATCGGGGGTATTTAATTCATCAAGGATGTCTTCGTCGCAGTGGAACTGGTGAGAATATAAGGGATCCCGAGGAGTAACATTTGTGGTTGTCAGCGTATGATTATCTTTTGGTGGTGAAGATGTAGGGGAGGCACAAGGAGGTTGTGATGGTTCGCTCGACATAAACCAGATATCAAGATACTGGGGGTTGAAAATTGTAGTCAAGCGTAAGATTTTCATGGGGAAATGAACATGAGAATTGGGGGGATTTGGGGGAAAATCCTCATATAAGCTATTTGTGAACCATGGAGGAGTGGGAAGTGCCTCAGGTTCAGGAGAGAAAATGTGAACAACATTAGGGGATGGAGTAGGGGTGGTCACTGGGACCGCTGTCTATGAGGTAGGTGTAGGATTCTGAATAAAGGCCATTTGGCGACACCTGTATTCAAGGATCGTAGGACATTGGTATGTGAAATGATCCAATGATTCATAGAGAGAGAAAGGGCATCTCATCAGTTCGTTAACTGAATTCATGACATAGTGGATGTTTGTGATAGGAGTACTTGATGACAAGGATGGGGGGAACTCTTGTTGAAAGCTATGGTGTATTGTTGTTAGTTTTTATCGAAATTGAGGTAGCATGAGGCAATTGTGGGTGTAATGGCCATACTCTGAACAGGTGGCATAGGAGAATTTGGTTCACAACCCTATGTTACTAGTAGTTGGAGACGTGGTGGTAGTACTTGGTGTGTTGGGTGGAGCGACGAGCGGTGTGGTTTCTCGAGGAAGTCAGATTAAATTGTGTAACTCGGGGAGAGAGGGACATCGATTGGTGGGGTTTCCTTCTTTCTCACATGGTGCACAAGGAAGTTGAACTCGGGGGGGAAGTGGAGCAGTGGGCTCTTTATTCTTCCTTATGCCCCTAGCTGTAGAAGTGGTGCTAGTGAGTGGGGCTGAGGGTGGTGTGGTCAGAGTGAGGACCGGTATCTGCATTGGGATTCCCTCGATTTGGGGAGGAAGGGATGGTTGAGGAACCATCTCAGGTGAGTGCAGATACCAAAATAGGATGGAAAGCACCATGTTGGGTAAAGTAAGCATGGCGGCTACCTGGAAAGCTTGTATGCCTGGTGGGGGGTAAAAGAAGGGGAATTGGGTAATGTCTTGGGGGACTGTCTCCCAAACCGGGATGTGACCCTGGGGGGGAGGGATATCGGAAAAAAGTGGTGATGGAGAGTTCTCAGGGGATTCCTAAGGTAGGATCTCTGTGACCAATGTGACGTTGGGTAGTTAAGAAGCCTCAATGGGAGGAATGGTATCTCCAGTGCTAGTTCCGTTGGAAGAGATGACGCATACTTGAGCTTAGGGGTGTATGAGCGGGGGTGCTCTGTGGTATGTCCCTAGAAAGGATGGATATTTGAAGATGTCGGGGCCCATCTCAATGAGTGGGTAGACATCGGGACTAGTGTGAACAAAAGGTAAAATGTTATCGATGTTGGAGGAAGGGTTAGGCTCATAATGTGAAACCTGATTGATGGTGATGATCTTCCCATTATGGGGGAACATCATCGTTCAGAATATAGAAGAGGCTACTACCTTCATAGCATACATGTAGCTACATCCGAATAGAATATTGTAATCGAGTGGGGCGTCGATAACTTCAATGTCGATAAGGATGGTTTTTCCCCTGAGTTCGACGGGGACATTTTGAAAGATCCCTTTAGGAGAGGATGGTCGTCCATCATAAGCTATCAAAGTGATGGAGGATGGTATTAGATCTGGAGAGTTGAGTTTATTCCATACAGTTTTGGATATGATGCATGTGAATTCACCTTCATCCATCATGCATCGATGAACTATGATGTTCCTAATTTTGATGGGTATCTGGAAAGCTACCAAAGTGGGGAGACGGGGTTCTCCACAATCTAGATCAAATGTGATGAGTCTAGTATCAGTAGGGTTGACTGCGCCCAGGGCAGAGAGAAAAGACTTTCTTTGAGTGGGACAAGTTTGGAGGACTTCCAAGACTAACATGGCGATGGGGGATTGGGCCAAGTCATCGACCAAACTGTAATTGTGTGTTGTCCTAGCCTGAGGGTTATTGGCATTCCATCGTAAGTGGATACGAGGAATATGAAGGGGGGTCTCAGTGTTAGGGCGTGGAATCATCGGAGGGGGTCCCATTGTAACTAGAACTACATCTGATGTGGTGGGAGTAGATTTAGGGGGGTAGTTGTATTAACGACTCCGCATTTGTAGAAGAACTTCCTCTTCACTAGTGAGGAGGATAGTGTGATCTGCAGGGGTGTCAGGGTTTTGATATTGTCCCATTTGTGGTGGGGAAAGGTGAATCTCCTGTTGGGTATTCATCACACCTTGGTGTGGAATCGGGTTTTGCAACACCACTAGGGGTGGTTGTTGCACATACTATTGTGGGGCCTGCTAGGGGGCAGGCGATGCTGGGGGACGGGGTCCGTTCACGGATTATTTCATCTGTTTAAAGTCAGCAATTTGGGGGAAATGGTGGGTATAATGGACATACTCACTGTAAAGGGCACAAGGGAAGTTTTTCTGGAGGTTGTTATTATTCTTCCCTTGGCATTTGTTGTTATTTCCTCTTTGGGGGTTCTAGTTCCCTTGATTTTGATTGCCCCCAACAGGTTCATTTTGTTGGGGGTTATTTCCTCTTGGTCTGGGATTATTATTGTTTTTTATTTTTCCTTTCTTTTTGGGATTATTCGACTGATGGGTCAGATTTGTCGTATTTAGTTGTTCAAAATTTTGAAACTGTTGAATGGGAGAGGGTTGAACAAAGTTAACCCTAGTGTGTGGTTTCCCTTGTGGTGGGGCCATGGGTTGGGGAGGACCAGGAAATGAAAAGTACGAATTATTCTATGGCAATGATATGTAAGGTACATAGGAAGGTGTGATGCTCTCATTACTACTCAGGGTGTAAGCTGAGGTAGAGGGGGTACCAGAACTTGGTGGTATAGTCAGACGCATCATGGGTGTCGATGCGGGTCCACTCGTGGGTGGAGGGGGAACCATAGGATATGGTTGTTGGTAAGGGGGAGGAGGGTAATAAGGAGGTCCTCCATATATCGATGGATTTTTGGGTGTATCGTACATGGGTGGGGGTTGGATGTACGAGTTATGGTATGTTGTGGTACCAATCAATCCGTCCACTGAATGAGACATCCCATGTTTTTCTTGGCCGAATGGTACGGGTCTTGGGATGTCAAGCAGTACTGTGTATAAGTAGCCTGATTATGCATAGATGAGGTCATACTGTTGAGCCTTGTTGATGGCTTCCTCTTGATATTGGGGGAAGGTGGAGGCCACATCTTTGGCAAGGAGGGAGACAAGTGATCTGAGAAACCAATCGAGGCATTGTTGCTTGGTAGTTTCTGCTTTGCATAAGCTACGTCACTGATGCCATTCATGAATGTGGTCAGCGATATGAGTGGCTGAGGTTTTTTTAAACTTCGAGAGAAGTTCGAGACCATTGTCACGGTGGATTGGTAGTTGAAAGAAGGTCAAAAATGCTTTGGCCAATGATTCAAAAGTCACATGGGACCCTGATTTTTCCTCTACATACCACTTGGTTGATGGGCCAATGAGTGTGCGTTGAAATAACCTTAATCGGATGGAGTCATCCATGATGTTGTTTGAAGAGAACAATAATCGAAAAGTCATGATGTGGTTGGCAGGATCGTCTCATGCCTTTCCTTCAAACTTGGGAATGTCTGAAGGTAATTTAGTGGGCATTGCAGTCCATGTGGGGTCATGCAATATAGGATCATTTGTGAGTTTGCTTAGATCCAGTATGTTGAGGGAGGCCAAGTATGGTATCTGGAGTGGCGGTGAAGGATTAGTTCCAGCGATAGTGTGAGTGGTTTGTGTACCTAACCCGTGAGGGGGGCTAGGTGGGGTGGTACCTCCTCCTTGGGAAGAAGTGTGCCCCTTGCTTCCTTGTAAAGGAAATCTAGTGGACGGTTGACCTTGGGAAGTGGACCCAAGTAAAGTGGAACCAAGCAAAGATGATCCCAAGACAGTAGAAATCATGGGGTTGTGAGAGGGTTGAGCTGATGATTTGGAAAGACTAGGAACACCTCCTCGAATAGGAGGGATATTTTGCAAGTGTCTAGAACAGTGGGGGTTCTGTGGGTCCCCTATGATGTCCGACTAGAAAAATGAAAGTGTGCAACTAGTGATGAGAGTAATAAATGAACAAGAGACTTTGTATAAATTGGACCTTCACAATATATCTCATGATCATTTTGTAATCACAAGAGCATCATACATAAATCAATTGACAAAGAAGCATATATGTGGGTAGGAGGATTTCGTCTGCGTGGGTGAACAAAGAAAGCAAATGCTTGTGTCCTAAAAAGAGGTAATGTCCTTCCTCTCAAATAGCACTAGACCTTCCAATAGCACTCAACAGTGGGGTTTGAAGCCACTGGAAGAGGAACTAGTGAAGGATGAAACAATCAGTTATAATGAGGGGTAGAGGGTGCATATCCCGAAAGAGCTGGCGATATTTCCCAATAGCCACACAAAATCCGATCAAGGTGCAATTGCAGTCCACAATTGCCACCTAGGTAGATGTCCTAAATTTTGGTCACTAGGTACCTTGGTCAAAGTGTGGCATTTAGATTTTCAGCCTCAGAAATGGGTCACGGGTTGGATCTCGTCCAAGAGGTGGGTGCCTCAAGGGGGGATGCACAGAACAACTAGAACTCGGCCTTTGACCCTTCACAGTTATCTCCCTGTCTTATGGTGTTAGGAACACTTGACTTAGAGGATTCAAAGTTCCCTATTTGACAACTTCTAATGTTTGAATATGTGAGAACCAGATAAGGGCGAGTTATTTGGATGCCTATCCCCGAGATCCTACCTAGACTAAAATAATTCTCTTGGCACCTCCTATGGAGGAAAACTTAGTGAGTTTTTAGAAAAAAATTAGATGTGGTTGTTTGTGAGATTGGGGGTGTGAACCAATCTCGTTCAAATTAAGTGGGAGTGGATAGTTCCTTCAAGAAAAGGGTGGGGCGTTTCGGAATCCCTTTTGGGGGAAACTTGCTTCAACCTCCACAATTCGAGATGAAACCATGTGAGTGAGAAGTGACTTTGCGTGTGAGGAAGTGATAAAAATGTGCCAAATTTTTAATAAGTTAGGTGTCACCTTGCAACATGTGGACTTTGTGTGGTCCTTACAAGTATTGATTACCTATATTACTATATGTCATTGGCACATTCTTGCTGAATTTTAAAGTCCCTAGAGAACTAGCATGTGGACATGTGGGTCCTTACCAATCCTTTAAACTCCCTAATGTGATTTAATCTAAGAAATCTTCAAAAGAATATCCTATATTGTGGACATGTGGGCATGTATGGGCCCGTTACAATAACCTTTAAAATTCCCTAGTGATGTAAACTAAGAAAGTAGCTTCAAACTATCCTATATTTGCAGCATGTGGGCATGTATGGGCCCTTTACAAATTTAAGATGTTTTTGAAAAGAAACTAAGAGGAGTCCCAAAGGGGGTTTTTGTCCTCTCCTAAATATTTTGTCTTTAAGGGAGATGAAATATTCCTTCAATTGTTTTTATGATTCTCAAGATCCCTCTATGGTGCGAGAGAAGAGCATACTCTATTACTGAAGTTTGATTTCTAGTCCTAATGCAAGTGTTTATATATGTGATATTGAATGATTCCAACTTAATTTTTACCATCAAAGGAAGCCATCCATGTGGAAAAATGAAAGAAAAAAGAGGAAAAATATGGATTTTAACCCCCTAAGTACCTATGTTTTTACTAACCCTTCATGTGGAGAGGGAATATAAGTGTGGTGCATATTAAAAATTGCATAGAATCAATATTTAGAAGGCTATGGGCCTTCAAAACATCACAAAAAATCCCTTACAATGTTGAATTTCTGGACAGATGTGTGGGTCGCAGAGTAGACAAAGGCGCATATAAACAACGACCTGTTGGCGCACGTGTGCAGAATGCACTGAGGAGAAAAGTGATCTTGGCGCATGTGCTCGGAAGGCGAGCCTGTGGGCTGAAAAACTCGCGCACTTTCTGATACACGATCGGGAAGAAAATTTTGGATGAAATTCTCTTATCTCAGCTCTGAATTTAGATTTTTGCAGGTAGGCTTGGGTCGGTTATGATCCCTGCAAGTCAAATAATCAAAAAGAAGTGCTCAAGCAACCCAAATGGGGAGGAAATTGATACCTATCCCCAGTGGAGTCCCCAATCTGTTGTATCCTTTTCCTCACCTAAATGAGCAAAAGAAGGACACTTACAAGTCCAGTTGGGTTAGCTAGACAGGATAGAAATGAGTGCAAGAGTTAGAAACATAGAGCACAAGAAACAAAGAAACAAATAAGCTAATAATAATTAAAGAAAATAAACTAAGGTGCATAAGGAAAATAGAACAAAAGAAAAACCGATATTCATGCCACCAATGGATAGATTGTATTAGTGGGAAAACACCAAAGATAAAGGGAGACTTATGGGTCCCCTCTTCCTCCAAGGGAGGGCTCTTTAACCCCCAATGAGAGAGATCTTCTTACAAATAGAAAACTAAAAGGAAATGGTGAAGAAATCCAAAGCTCATTCACTCAAGAGGTGATGTGAATGGCCCAATGAAATGGTGCTTATATGCTCCAATGAGGAAAGAGGTTCCTTGCAGGAGAATAGAGGCAGCATAAAAATACAAATAGATTCTCGGAAATATAGTGCACCCATGGCCTCTTTTTATAGAAAATATTTGAGGCATTATCCAATCGGTCTTTAGTGTGAACAAGGGGCCCTTCAGGGAACCTTTAGGTATTTGACTAGCCCCCCACTCGGATTCAGCTCGTATTTGGGGGTCAAATTGACTTGGGAGATGAACCAGAAGTGGGTGGGAGGCCGACCAGAATCATTAATGCGTCATTCTGAACTGTGTGTGGATTTTTGCATCCACAGTCACGCATGTGCGCTTTTCCGGCATTTTCAACTAGCACGTGTGCGCACGCTTCCTTTGCATTCTGAGCACATGATGATTTTATAACCAATTGTATAGTTTGTGCCCTTTGGAAATGCATTTTTTGGACCATGGATGAAGTAATAGGTGTTTGGATATGTTGGATTTATGTAACCATTCGCGGGTGAAATTTCAGTGATAACAACATCTATTCACATAGTGTAAACTTGTACCATGGAAGATCATTTTGAAGACTTCGGGTGAAGTACGAGCATCACATATTTTTTTCTCCTACCCAACATATATTTTACCACCCCTCAAACATTGGTACTTGTAGAGGATCAATTTATTCACTCCATTGGTCCCATATATCCTCTGTTTTTTATTTCGATACATAGCTCCACTGTGTATCTATTTGTGGCTATGATCTACTTTGACATGGATCCACTGTGTATTCATCGTGGCCATGCTTGCTACTTTATAAATATCACATGGATCCACTTTGTATTACTCATGGCCATGGACATTACTCATAATTTCATATATGTCATGGATCCGTAGTGTATTTGATTTGGTGGCCATGCATACATCACTCCTAAGCATGGGAATGCGCGACTTGGGAAGGGAATACTCTTACTTGATCTATACAAATGGTATTTTTTCTTGGATCAGTTCTTTGGGAACCTTCATTTAGCTCTACTTCAATGAATCCTTGCCTCTCATAGTTATAATGTATCGCGACCATCATTTTCCCTTCTGACCTCACACATTAGAGGGAATCTGTTATACCACAATTTGCCACACCTTTTGCATTATGAGATGGCTTAGTCCTTGTCCCTGACTTACAAGTTTAAATCCCAAGTTTCCTCATCAAATTAACTTAAAAAACATTGTTTTTTCTTATATCGATGGGTCACCTTTGTGCAACACACGGACATTTGCGCCTTCCTAGTGTACAACCGACGGATGCCATAAAAAAATATGAAAAATAAAATAATTCTTTATTTTCGGGTAAGTATTTAGGTTGGGATCGTTTCCCAACCATCCTAATCCTTTATTCAATAGAATTAAACCTCCTTAACCTATTAAGGATGGTATAAAGGAACCTTTGGGGGCATGTATGAGGAGGAAAACCAAGGTGAAAAGTTATGTTGTTAGATTTGTAAGTCTCCCTATCTCCCTTCATTCTCTGAGTAGAATCCCCTTGTTTTGTAACTCTCTTTTCAGTACTCCTTCTTCTCTATTATATGACTATAGGGTGTGTTCCTATCCCTATTGAGTCATCCGAAGAAGGTCCATCATGTTGAGTTTATGCTTGAAGGACTATTGGATGAACTTGGGTGGTTGGCTTCGAGGCAGTGTCGGTAGTTCAATTCAGGTTGTAACCACTCATTTTCATTGTTTTCAATAAAAGACTTCTCTTTCTCCCATACATGTGTAAATTGGTTTCTAATTTTTTATATATGATAACTTCTTTCATACACTGGAATATTTTCATGTTATATGCGTTATTGGAATCTATAACTACCTTGTTGCAGCATAGTTTTGGTCTTCTTTTACAGGTTCATAACATTGGATATTAGGAGCAACATCGAAGATGGAGAGAGAGGATCGACATCAGATGTAGGATACAATGTGTGAGGCCTCTCTCTCTCTCTCTCTCTCTCTCTCTCTCTCTCTCT
>SNQJ01S0034193.1:52873-62888 GCA_010110895.2 Picea sitchensis | reverse complement strand
CAAATTCAAACCCTCAAACAAAACTCGGATCTAGTTGTATCAATGTCAAACAACTCAGATCTAGTAGTATCAATGACAAAAAATCGGATCTAGTAGTATCAAATTCAAACCCTCAAACAAAACTCATATCTAGTTGTATCAATGTCAAACAACTCAGATCTAGTAGTATCAATGACAAAAACTCAGATCTAGTAGTATCAAAGTCAAACCCTAAAACAAAACTCAGATCTAGTTGTATCAATGTCAAACAACTAAAATCTAGTAGTATCAATGACAAAAACTCAAATCTTGTAGTATCAACGTCAAACCCTCAAATAAAACTCAAGTTTGGTAGTATCAATTTGCTCCATAAACAAACTAACATAGATCTAGTAGAACAATGTCAAACCCTCAAACAAGACTTGGATCTGGTAGTATAGATGCTTCATAAAATGAGACAGAAAAAAATCATTTGCACAGACATTTGATGGCTTCAAAGCCAAGATTCGAGATATACAGTTGGAATTAACAGAGGATTTCGTGAGAAAGGCAACAGGACTCTCATCTAAAGGTGAGAGGTGGTTCAAGAACGTTAATATAGAAGATGTCCTATGTAGTTTATTAATGGCTTCTCGTAAAACCACTTGTTGTATAAAAGGTATTCCAATCGCTCTATTAAAACCTAGATGCCATAGTCTCCTTTTAATTCTGAAGCAATTTGTTACGTGTGAAGGTCGATATGGGCTGGTTTTTCTGTACCACATCTATTTTCTTATGAATTTCATAGGGTTTGAGTTGGATATGCCCTTTTACCTATTGATGAGTCTTTACAAAATTTCCAAGTGTTACAAACGACAGGGTATCAATTCGAGTTTGTTTCATCACGGACTCGTTAAACTCTTGTTGGTTTATCACCTGTCGAAGATAGGTGACAATTAGGAAACCTTTCTAATAAGAAATGGATTCACCCAGGCTGACACTATATCCAACCCTCTTTTAACTGCAAACCCTAACTCGGACAGACCAGTAGTTGAAAGCTAGTTCACTAATTCAATTGATGGCCCATAATTTATTAGACTAGTTTCTGTTGTTAATGAAACCCTTGTGGATAAAGATTTATCATATAGGTTTTCACTTGGAAGATCTCTGGAACAAGTGATTTCCGAATTAAAAGAAAAGGAGCTTCTTGTGACTATGAATGATTCTAGTTTAAACATTGATGGTAATAATGTTATCAAGAATGTTCGTAAAGGAAAGAAACCCCGGAGCACGGATTTAAGTTTCAGCAATAAGAATGTTGGACGTTTGATTTCTATAAAACTAAGAAATCAAAAGGGTAATCATCTGAGCTTGATCAATCTGATCAAGATCGATGATCGGTGCTCAGATCGTGAGATAGAGGATTTCTTGGCTCATGGAGACCCAGAAAATCAGTGTTCCAGGAGAGAGGTTATTACCCGTGTTAAACAGTATGATTTCGTGACAAATTTTCCCCCGTGTCTTAAGGGTACAGAAGGATTTTTTGGTATCAAGCACGATCTAGAACAAACCACAGGTAAAAATGAAGCACCCCTTGTCGATTGTGTTCCACGTCGATCTGTCATTTCCCTGGTACACTGTGATAGTTGCCTCAACTAGATAGAGCGCTACTATACAGATGTTCCACTCTTACAGGCCCGAATTAAAAGCTCGGATTCTCAAAACACTCTATTGAAACAAGAGAACCTTGACCTCAAGACACACACACAGAGGGAGAATAAATGATTCAAGAGGGTTGGAAATATAATAATTAAGAACACAACCAGTTTCAAAGCAATTATAAATTCCAAAATGTCGGATCTCTCTTTGGCTAATTTTTAATGGTAAAATGATTTTGTTTTGATTTCATTCAATTTTGTTATTAAAGTCGAAGTAGGTAGATTTAAATTTTGATTTTATTTACTAAAAATAAGACTAGCTACAAAATCTATGATTCTGTAGCCAGTCTCTTTTGAATAATAATTAGTAATTAGTGATTGTTTTTCTAATACATCAAAATGGTTTTTCTATTCATAGGAAATGGAAGATTATGTTGTTGATTGCATGGAACAAACACTTTGAATTAAATGCTCAAATGTTGCAGTTTCTCCCTTTTTATGTTTTTTAAAACTTTGGTTTATTTTTGAACAAACCAACTCATGTATGAGTGGTTTCCAGTCCACTATGTTTGTAATATTATTTGATTTTGGGGGATTCAACTCTATCTTGTATGATATGAGCATTTCGATCCTGAACTAGTTTAAATATTGTTCACTCTTTCTAGTAAGAACATCTTTGATTTGGATGCATTATGGACATGTAACATTTCAGACTATATGGACAAGATTTTCACTCTTTGGCTTTAGACCAGCATGGAGCTTTCCCATTACGTTTTTCCTTTTATATTATGGAATGTTAATATGTTATACAACTTTAGTCTTATCAACATATGATATTTCATTTTATTTAGCACTTTAAATTCTATCTATAATTTGTTGCTCATATATTACATCTGTGATCATTATTTCATTTAAATATCATTGATTTATGCTTGATGTTAAGTGATGTATTACATGAATACTTTATATTAAATTTCTCTTACTATAAGTGTCTGTCATTACAAGATCACAGGGTCTATATGTTTATTACTCTATTCTTAAATCCTTGCTCTAAAAAATACCTTTTATTTTACTCTGGGAACGTTAGAACAAACCTGTTACAGGTTTTTCTCACATGCAAGATAGCAAGGAGTTTGAATTGCGTAGAGACATAAACTCAGTAGTTGATTAATCTCAAGTTAGTTTTTATTTATGTTATTTGTTTATTTATTAATGAAATAGGAATAGTTTAAATTGAATTTGACTGTTATTTTGTTCTTGTTTCAAATTATGTCTTATTAGTATGTGTGAGTTCTTAGATTTTAAATTATTAAACAGAAAATATAAAATGTATGTGCTTTATTTATCTACTATTTAAAAAATTGCAAAAAACATAGATTTCGCAAGACATCCACCAAAAACTTGCAAACTGTAAATACCCAGTTCATAATCACATGCTTATGTTCATGTTTTAACACTTGTAAGTAATTAAATTCATGCACATAGTATTGTCGTTTTTTTTAGATTAGTTTTCTTTCTTTTTATCATTTTAGGATTTTTTTCGGCCAATGGAGTCATTAAACATGTCAGGTCATCTCACTCCAAACGGCTTGGGTTATTTAGACAACCCCTGTCCAGTTTGACCTTCTAGTTGACAGCATGTCACTTACGCCTGTCAACAAGAAGAGACAGAAGGTTTTCATGGGCATTCTAGTAAAGGTTCAGTACCTTTATCCTAGCAAAAAAAAATTTGGAGAAGCTCCCAACGAACCTGTGTACAACAAAATTACTTTAGATCTGAAATAAATAGCTCAAATAAGAGGCCTCACCATCACCAATAATGAGTAATTGAGATAGCCGCAACAATAGGAGAGTGAGGAGATAAAGTATATCTAGAAAACTAGGGGGGTAGGGTCTTATTTATACTAAGGGAGAGGGGTTAGGGAAATTAAAATAAAATTAAATAATGACATTTAATTAATACAAATATTAATTAAATTGTCAATTAAATCAAGATAAATTAAAAACCCCAATCACATAAATAAAATCCCCATCACACAAAATAAAACCCATTCACATAAATCAAGAGAGAACAAGGGGTTACATTTTAAGACAAAGTCAAGGGGAGTTACATAATGGAAAAACATGTCCACATGAGTATCATAGTGACCTATAAACTTTATCATCACTGCATAAGGGGTACCTCAACAATGTGATCAAGTCCATCTTCAGAGACACTCCTAGATACATCCCAAGAGAGAAGAAGAGGATCACATATCAACATATCTTGGTATTACACCAAGATTTACCTGGTCAGGTACCAGGTTTCCCCAGAACACATCTGTCAGCCCTACAACACATCTAGGGTCTTATCCACCAAGGTACAATACCAAGGATCAACCCATGCCTTCGGCATGGGTACCCTAGAACACATACAGGGGCCCTAGTCACATCTAGGGACTTATATCAACCACCAAGGAACACATCCAAGGATCAATCCAAGCTCAGGGAAAAGATTACATAGAACACATCTAGGGGCCCTAGAATACATATAGGGTCTTTACTACTTGGTCTCGGACCAAGAACCCCAGTCATCTACTGGGGGAACTCACAAGGGTATTTTTCCATGGCTCTAACTGCTTGGTCCCAAACCAAGAACCCCAGGAGTGTACTAGAGGCCCTAGTCCACAGCTAGGTTCTTATGCCATCCTCCAGGAGAATGGATCTTGCAGCTGCATTAAATTCAACACTATCGAGACTTTTGTTCCTTTATTCTAGTTAAGGATATTTTTGTGGGTTCATTGAACTTGATAAGTTTGAAGAAAATGCATAAATTCATCTTGTTTCCTTAATTGTTGAAACCCAACTTTAGTACCTGGTATTGTGCTCGAGTGTATTTCTTTTTCCCCTATGATGTTTAATTTTTTGTTTGTTTTTCTTTTCTCTGCACTCTATGTCCATAATACTTTAATCCATCGACTACCAGAGTTGTGTGTGTTGAAACTCTTGTTCAGATCCCAATTTTAGTTATTGCAGCTACTCTTTCCATTAAATCCTTCAATTGTCGCAACATGTCCTTAACAAGTTCCTTTTAAGTATTTAGTACATAAACTCACAAAATCTCCATGCCACTCTTGATATACTTATTGATCCATTATGTATGGTATCACCATAATTATGAAAATCAAGAATAAATTCATTTCCCTCATCTTCCGATGAATTGGAACAGCATTCTTCATAAGAATGGAAATACCCAAGGAACAATTCTCACTAGGGAAACACAGTAAGCATGTGACATTGAATTGCACATGTCACATAGAAGTAAAAAAATCCACGAAAGCCTCATTCATGATGATCTCACCAATAATATACTTGGAATGATAAAACGATCGCCCAAAGATAAGCAAATTGGGTAGAGAAAAATAAATATGCTCGAAGATATAGGCTTCCCTCTGCTACTAAAGAAACAAATACATAACTTATCCCATACTTCACCCCCTCAGAACCTCTCAAGGATCCTCTATATCTTTCAATTTGACAGCATAATGGCATCCTCTAGGGGGAAGGATTATTTAAAAAAAAAAAAAACAATTAATCAGAGAGTTGAGTTTCAAGAGCTGTTCACATATTTTAGAACACAATGTGTACTCCATTTGACACATGTGGTTCAGATACTTATATCCATCTATAGTTTGTGTTATTGATTATGGTATATTATTTTTAAGTATATTTATCACTTACTCTCTTTTACTATTTTAGGGTTGGTTTAGGGTTTTATAACAACAAATACTCATTTTCATCCACAAAAAACTAGGATGTTTTAATTGTTATGCATGTTGTTGACATAATACACATGTTTAAACCCTAATTTATATTATGTTGGGAATACTGAGAGGGGAGCCTGAATCAGTATTACCTTTTTAAACAATTAGTAATTTGTTATTTCAATCACCACAATAGATAAACAATGGACTTGTATTTCAAAACCAAATATAAATATACTTAACAATAATTACAAATTTTATAGAGAATAATATGTGATTGTGAATGACACCAATACTCTTTAGAGAACCAACTCTTGGAGAAACAAATCCCCTTCTTCAGGGCACCAACACTAGGAAGCACCAACTCTCTTGTTTTAGGGCACCAACCCTAGCAAGCACCAACTCCCTTATTTTAGGGCACCAAACCTAGGAAGCACCAACTCCCTTGTTTTAGGGCACCAACCCTAGTAAGTGTCAAATCCCTTGTTTTCACACTCTATGTAGTAAAGGATAAGAATACTTCCTTGCTCATACCTTCCACCCACACTACATAAGTATCATCAGTTTTCCTTCTTGGACTTTTCTTCTTCTTTTGATCATCACATTAAACCAAGAGATAAACAAATATGTATGCATGAAATTAAATTTCTGAACATAAAAAAATTTCCTAAGTGTAGAAAAAACAAATCTTAGCTTACCTCTTAGCCAAAGAAGAATTTGTACCTGTCACATGTAGAAGCATGCCTTTGTAAGTATGCTCAGATGAGAAAGATCTGTGAGCACCAATTAAGGGTGTATCGACAAGTGAGAAAGATCTTGATTGTCGATAAGAAAAGAAGAGAAGAAAAGAGAGAAAGAGAAGAAAGGAAGAAAAGAGAGAAAGAGAAGAAAGGAAGAAAAGAGAGAAGAGAAGAAAAAGAAAGAAGACAAGAGAGAGAGGAGGAGGAGGAAAGGGAAGGGGAAAACTGACAATTTACCACCCCCCCCAAAAAAAAAACAAGTCCAAAGCCAAATGCTTGTTTTGGCCATAACAGGAGCTGTTTAATTCATATTTAGATCAAATTTAAGGGGTTTGTCTGCAATGACGAAGGATAAAAAAAATGCAAGTGAGGGTCACTAGCCATTTTTTCTTCCATTTTATGAAAAATGCAAATTAGTGAATTTTGAAGATCTGTGTTGTGCTCAGTATATAAGGCCTAGATAAAGGTGAAAATTATGTACATATATCAAAAAATAGGCATGAATATACCCATTTGGGCTCATGGAAAATTCAAAAGGAATTGGAGTGGAGATGTTGAAACATGGCAAAATCCAATATTTCCAGGTGTATTTTGGGGATTTTTGAAATATTCAAAGCAGGAAAAGGGGCCCCAGATCTAGAAAAAAAATGCTTAAGGGAGTTTTTTCCAGTTTTTATCCATTTGGGAGATAACGTTTTTTTCACTAAAAATTGAAGTCTAGAAAAAAATAAAAAGGACAAAGTTGCAAAATCTAGATTGATGAAAAAGTTGGAGGGAGGCTCATATATTAAATATAAATGTTGTTGTGTATTCACTATCAAGAATGCTATCAATTCTCAATATATAAAAAAATTATTTCTCACCATATTTCAAAAAGGGTGAAACTGTTGATTTAAAAGAGCCATAAATTATAGCTCATAAATCAAAACAAGTAATGAATATATCCATTGGAAAGGTAATATGGAGGAAAACATTAATAAAGGTTTAATTTCTCTAGAGAAGCAATTGGTTGTGTTGTAAAGCTATAGAAAAAGGGGAAAATAAACTTTGTAAGTCATGGAATGGCTCAATGTGACAGTTTCCAAACAATGTCAAATTTTGGGAAAACATTCTCGGATGTTAGAGGTACATGATAGATATGAGTATTAGGTAAGGTAGAGTGCATAGACTCATGATAATGACTATGCACAAGCATGAAGGCATATTGGGAGTGCAATAACCTACTACTGGAAAGAGGTTGAGTTTTAAATAACATGGTATTATGGATGAGCAAGGGAACACACGCAAAGAATGTTATGTTAAGATCCTATTGATAGAATGATTATGAAAGTTGAAGTATGAAGTTGGGAATATATGCAGAGGTGTTGGAATATTTATCAACAAAAAGTATCGATGATGTAGGTTGTCTACTCTTGAATAAAGACGAGTTACAATAGGATGAAGGGAAAGAACTTGATCTTGTAGATAACACAAGTTATAAACGGGATAGTCCATTTTAGTTCCAAAGTAGTTATTACTTGCAGGAAAATGGCATGGAAGTGAGATAGATCTTGTATAATTTGGCTGAGAAAATAACAACTTGTAGAGGGAGGTGCAGAGTTACAGGGAAGGTAATGAAAAGGGGATAAAAGACTCAAGAAGAGCAAAGAAAACTTAGTATTCAGTTTCTATAGAGTCTAAATGAATTGCAAAGAAAAATTGACTTGGATTCTCACATTGGACATGAATCCAACAGGTGAAGAATGTCATTAATGTGCACAGAATGACAAGGAAAGGTTCCATAGCCTTGAAGGTAGACATGTAGTGATAGTTGCAAAGATTGTTTCAAAAGAGAACAAATATCCCAAGAGATAATGGGTGATTCATAGGGATGTGTAAATAATCTCTAGTGAATAGTATATGAGGACTTAGAATAGCTTCTAGTTATGAATTAGAAACTAGGGTTAAAGTATCTGAGACAAGAAGGAAAATTGTTTATGTTATCAGAGGGTGCAGTGGAAGAAGGGTACATGTGAAAAGGAATTCAAGGGATAGAATAATGAAGTATCATTCACTAAAAAGTTCCAATGGAGGAATACAACATTCCACTGCGAGAAAATTGGTATCGAGGGGAGAAGAAGGGTCTTGCAATGAATCACTAAATGAAGTGAAGAAAATTTCTTTAAAATTGAGAAAATCCAATGGATAGCTAGAGGTAATTGAAAGGGATGCCATAATGATAATGTTTAAGGTGATTCAAGGATATTGCAGTACCAAAATGATGGAATGATATTTTGTACATCATTGTAATGTGTTTAAAGGTTCCAACAAGGTAAGGTTGGAACATGATTTCCTAAGTGGAGGCAACTGCCAATGGGATAGATTGGTTGGAAATGGAGAATGGTCAAGTGGGATTGGCTAGAAAAGGTTCATATAAAGGAACACCATTGCACATATGAGTAGAGTGATAGTGCACAGTGTTGTAAGGATATAGAAGTATTCAAGGATAGCTACATGGAGAAAAAGAAGTTGAAATGGATATGCATCATAGTGCATATTGGAACTGATGCATGATGCATACAATAAAGTTGAATGCCTGTGCATTAGTAGGCATGTTGACAGTGAATGCTAGGTGCATATAGAAGTGCATTAGTGCATGCAAGAATTCTTGGACATGCATATGGCATGATTATAGACTAAGGGTATCCTATTGTTATTTATGTGAAAAAATGAAGTTATGATAATTGGATATAACTAATGATGGATTGTGTATCGAGGAAAAATATATATGGCATGGTTGAAAGTATGGTGTTGCCACTGCATATGAAATCCATATGTACGAACAAAAATTAGGATGGTAAAAATGTTGATCAAGAGGTTGGTGAAGGGCGACTGTGAGCTTCTAAAAAATACCAATTTATTATGTAGCATCAAGTAAATTGATAACATCCATGCATGTATGCACTTGGTTTCTTATGTTGCATAAAATGATGAAGGGAATTGAGGTAAGAATTCCCTCAGTTAAAGTTCAATATTTCAATTGATGTGTAAAGGTAGAGGTCCTTTAGTATAGAAGTGTTGTTAATGATTAAATGAAATTATATAATATTTCATTGCATATTAAGCTATGTTGGTTACAAGATCATAACCAGGTCAAGTCAAGAGGCATACTTTTGTTATAGAAATGGATGCTAGTGGATATATTCATGTATGAGGCCATGTTGTGTTTGAATATGGAAGGGCTCTAGTGTCGTACAAGTGCTCAGTGGTCTTCCCTTGTATAACCAATGTTTGGACTGCAACCTCTTTGCTGACACTAAAGAGAAATAATGGATTATGTTCCTAGTGTTGTGTATGGGTCGAAGAGGAAGGTATCCAAATGGTCAAACAAGTAAATGGGGGAAGAGTTTGGATGATTTGCTGAGGCATTGGCTAGACCTTCCAACTCACCATGGTGGAATTTCAAAGTCAATGCAAGGATGCATTGTGTAGATGTAGTCATGGGTAATGCCACATTGGGTTATTTTATTGATAACATTTGATTGCATTATGAAAATCTTGGTGTTCTAGATAATGTTTATAAATGGAATGATAGTTTTATTCAATTGAATATGAATAATAGTTGGAAATGATTGGATTTTTGGTAATACACAATTTTGATATCATTTTGTAAGCTATGGTAAATGTGCAATAAAAGTATAATGTGCATAATACTGAAAAATTGTAGGATAAATGGTCATGGATATGGAAATGGTGTAAGCACATAAGGAAAATCGATACCTATTGTTGCAAGATCCAAACATTATGAGAGGGAATCTCATACTCGGGGAAATTTTATTTCATTTTCTATATGAAATAGAATTGGAAATTAATAAGTGAAATTGTTGTGAAGATGTCTCATGTTGACTATATGTGTGTTATACAGATGATATGATAG
>SNQJ01S0034193.1:31252-44790 GCA_010110895.2 Picea sitchensis | reverse complement strand
CTCTCTCTCTCTTCTCTTCTCTTCTTTTTCTTCTCTTCTCCCTTTTCTTCCTTTATTCTCTTTCTCTCTTTTCTTCTCTTCTTTTTTGATTGACAATCAAGATCTTTCTCACTCGTCGATATAACCTTAATTGGTGCTCAAAGATATTTCCCTCTCACTGATATAGACCCTTTATCATCACTCCAATATATTTTCATTTCATCAATGTTTTGACACCAAATATGATTTTCTCTCCGACGTATCAGTGCCAAATATTCTTTCCCCACCAATGTTTCTGTGTAGTATTTTCTTCCTTCATCGATACGTCAAACCAATATTTTCTTCCTTCATCGATATGTGGGTGCAATATTTGTTTCCTTTGTCGATAAAATATCTTTCCTTCTTTCCAATAAAGATATTTCTTTCTCATCAAGAAAATATATTTTCTCTTTGCCGATAAAATATTTTTCTTTCTCATCAATGTTTTGGTGAGTCATATTCATTCCTCACCGATGTTTCAATGAGTTATCTTCTTTTCTTGTTTACTTTTTGACAAGTTATCTTCATTCCTCACCGACATTTTGACAAGTTATATTCATTCCTCACTGATGTTTCAGTGAGTTATATTCATTCCTCACTGATGTTTCAGAGAGTTATCTTCATTTCTCATTGATGTTTCAACAATTTATCTTCTTTTCTCACTGATGTTTTGGTGAGTTATATTCATTCCTCACCAAGGTTTCGATGAATTATCTTCTTTTCTCATTGACACTTTGGAAAGTTATTGTTATGGGATTTCCCCTCCATGACCTTTGGTCATGTCACAACATAGGTTGACCATATAAAAAAGACAGAACCCTACCCTCACATACAACAATGCTATCAAAATAATAACTACTTTTAGGAGATAGAGAGAGAGAGAGATAAGGAGAGGCCTCACACCTTGTATCCTACATTTGATGTCGATCCTCGCTCTCCACCTTTGATGTTTCTCCTAATCTCCACTGTTATGAACCTATAAAAGAAGACCAAAACTATGTTGCAACAAGGTATTTATAGATTCCAATCACACATAACATGAAAATATTCTAGTGTATGAAAGAAGCTATCATACATAAAAAATTAGAAACCAATTTACACATGTATGGGGGAAAGAGAAGTCTTTTATTGAAAACAATGAAAATGAGTGGTTACAACCTGAATCGAACTACCAACACTGCCTTGAAGCCAACCACCCAAGTTCATCCAATAGTCCTTCAAGCATCAACTCAACATGATGGACCTTCTTCGGATGACTCAATAGGGATAGGAACACACCCTATAGTCATATAATGGAGAAGAAGGAGTACTAGAAAGAGAGTTACAAAACAAGGGGATTCTACTCAGAGAATGAAGGGAGATAGGGAGACTTACAAATCCAACAACATAACTTTTCACCTTGGTTTTCCTCCTCATACATGCCCCCAAAGGTGCCTTTATACCATCCTTAATAGGTTAAGGAGGTTTAATTCTATTGAATAAAGGATTAGGATGGTTTGGAAATGATCCCAACCTAAATACTTACCCGAAAATAAATAATTATTTTATTTTTCATTTTTTTATGGCATCCATCGGTTGTACACTAGGAAGGTGCAAATGTCTGTGTGTTGCACAAAGGTGACCCATGGATATAAGAAAAAACAATGTTTTTTAAGTGAATTTGACGAGGACACTTGGGATTTAAACTTGTAAGTTAGGGACAAGGACTAAGCCATCTCACAATGCAAAAGGTGTGGCAAATTGTGGTATAACAGATTCCCTCTAATGTGTGAGGTCAAAAGGGAAAATGATGGTCGCGATACATTATAACTATGAGAGGCAAGGATGCATTGAAGTAGAGCTAAATGAAGGTTCCCAAACAACTGATCCAAGAACAAATACCATTTGTATAGATCAAGTAAGACTATTCCCTTCCCAAGTCGCGCATTCCCATGCTTAGGAGTGATGTACGCATGGCCACCAAATCAAATACACTACGGATCCATGACATATATGAAATTATGACTAATGTCCATGGCCATGAGTAATAAAAAGTGGATCCATGTGATATTTATAAAGTAGCAAGCATGGCCACGATGAATACACAGTGGATCCATGTCAAAGTAGATCATAGCCACAAATAGATACATAGTGGAGCTATGTATTGAAATAAAAAACAGAGGATATATGGGACCAATGGAGTGAATAAATTGATCCTCTAAAAGTACCAATGTTTGCGGGGTGGTAAAATATATGTTGGGTAGGAGAACAAAATATGTGATTCTCGTACTTCACCCGAAGTCTTCAAAACGATCTGCCGTGGTACAAGTCTACACTATGTGAATAGATGTTGTTATCACTGAAATTTCATCCATGAATGGTTACATAAATCCAACATATCCAAACACCTATTAGTTCATCCAAGGTCCAAAAAATGCATTTCCAAAGGGCACAAACTATACAATTGGTTATAAAATTAGCATGCGCTCTGAATGCAAAGGAAGCGCGTGCACACATGTTAGTCGAAAATGCCGGAAAAGCGCACATGTGCGACTATGGATGCAAAAATCCACGCATAGTTTAGAATGACGCATTAATGATTCTGGTCGGCCTCCCACCCACTTCTGGTTCATCTCCCAAGTCGATTTGACCCCCAAATACGAGCTGAATCCGAGTGGGGGGCTAGTCAAATACCTAAAGGTGCCCTAAAGGGCCCCTTGTTCACACTAAAGATCGGTTGGATAATGCCTCAAATATTTTCTATAAAAAGAGGCCATGGGTGCACTATATTTCCGAGAATCTATTTGTATTTTTATGCTGCCTCTATTCTACTGCAAGGAACCTCTTTCCTCATTGGAGCATATAAGCACCATTTCATTGGGCCATTCACATCACCTCTTGAGTGAATGAGCTTTGGATTTCTTCACCATTTCCTTTTAGTTTGCTATTTGTAAGAAGATCTCTCTCATTGGGGATTAAAGAGCCCTCCCTTGGAGGAAGAGGGGACCCATAAGTCTCCCTTTCTCTTTGGTGTTTGCCCACTAATACAATCTATCCATTGGTGGCATGAATATCAATTTTTCTTTTGTTCTATTTTCCTTATGCACCATAGTTTATTTTCTTTAATTGTTATTATCTTAGTTGTTTCTTTGTTTCTTGTGCTCTATGTTTCTAACTCTTGCACTCATTTCTATCTTGTCTAGATAACCCAACTGGACTTGTAAGTGTCCTTCTTTTGCTCATTTAGGTGAGGAAAAGGATACAACAGATTGGGGACTCCACTAGGGATAGGTATCAATTTCCTCCCCATTTGGGTTGTTTGAGCACTTCTTTTTGATTATTTGACTTGCAGGGATCATAATTGACCCAAGCCTACTTGCAAAAATCTAAATTCAGAGCTGAGATAAGAGAATTTCATCTGAAATTTTCTTCTCGGTCGTGTATCATAAAGTGCGCAAGTTTTTCAGCCCACAGGCGCTCCTTCCGAGCACGTGCGCCAATAGCACTTTTCTCCTCAGTGCATTCTACGCACGTGTGCCAACAGGTCGTTGTTTATATGCACCTTTGTCTACTCTGCGACCTGCACATCTGTCCAGAAATTCAACATTGTAAGGGATTTTTTGTGATGTTTTGAAGGCTCATAGCCTTCTAAATATTGATTCTATGCAATTTTTAATATGCACCACACTTATATTCCCTTTCCACCTGAAGGGTTAGTCAAAACATAGGCACTTAGGGGGTTAAAATCCATATTTTTCCTCTTTTTTCTCTCATTTTGGCACATGGATGGCTTGCTTTGACGGTAAAAATTAAGTTGGAATCATTCAATATCACATATATAAACACTTGCATTAGGACCAGAAATCAAACTTCAATAATAGAGTATGCTCTTCTCTCGCACCATAGAGGGATCTTGAGAATCATTAAGATGATTGAAGGAATATTTCATCTCCCTTAAAGACAAAATATTTAGGAGAGGACAAAAACCCCCTTTGGGACTCCTCTTAGTTTCTTTTCAAAAACATCTTAAATTTGTAAAGGGCCCATACATGCCCACATGCTACAAATATAGGATAGTTTGAAGCTACTTTCTTAGTTTACATCACTAGGGGAGTTTAAAGGTTATTGTAATGGGCCCATACATGCCCACATGTCCACAATATAGGATATTCTTTTGAAGATTTCTTAGATTAAATCACATTAGGGAGTTTAAAGGATTGGTAAGGACCCATATGTCCACATGCTAGTTCTCTAGGGACTTTAAAATTCAGCAAGAATGTACCAATGACATATAGTAAGATAGGTAATCAATACTTGTAAGGACCACATGAAGTCCACATGTTGCAAGGTGACACCTAACTTATTAAAAATTTGGCACATTTTTATCACTTGCTCACACACAAAGTCACTGCTCACTCACATGGTTTCATATCGAATTGTGGAGGTTGAAGCAGGTTTCCCCCAAAAGGGATTCCAAAATGCCCCACTCTTTTCTTGAAGGAACTATCCACTCCCACTTAATTTGAATGAGATTGGTTCACACCCCCAATCTCACAAACAACCACATCTAATTTTTTTCTAAAAACTCACTAAGTTTTCCTCCACAGGAGGTGCCAAGAAAATTGTTTTAGTCTAGGTAGGATCTCGATGATAGGCATCCAAATAACTCCCCCTTATCTAGTTCTCACATATTCAAACATTAGAAGTTGTCAAATAGGGAACTTTGAATCCTCTAAGTCAAGTTTTTTTAACACCATAAGGCAGGGAGATAACCGTGAAGGGTCAAAGGCTGAGTTCTGGTTGTTCTGTGCATCCCCCCTTGAGGCACCCACCTCTTGGATGAGATCCAACCCGTGACCCATTTCTGAGGCTAAAAATCTAAGTGCCGCACTTTGAACGAGGTACCTAGTGACCAAAATTTAGGGCATCTACCCAGGTGGCAATTGTGGGCTGCAATTGCACCTTGATCAGATTTTGTGTGGCTATTGGGAAATATTGCCAGCTCTTTCGGGATATGCACCCTCTACCCCTCATTATAACTGATTGTTTCATCCTTCACTAGTTCCTCTTCCGGTGGCTTCAGACCCCACTGTTGAGTGCTATTGGAAGGTCTAGTGCTATTTGAGAGGAAGGAAATTACCTCTTTTTAGGACACAAGCATTTGCTTTCTTTGTTCTCCCACGTAGACAAAATCCTCCTACCCACATATATGCTTCTTTGTCAATTGATTTATGTATGATTCTATTGTGATTACAAAATGATCATGCGATATATTGCGAAGGTCCAATTTATACAAAGTCTCTTGTTCATTTATTACTCTCATCACCAGTTGCACACATTCATTTTGCTAGTTGGACATCATAGGGGACCCACAGAACCCTTGCCATTCCAGACACTTGCAAAATCTCCCTCCTATTCGAGGAGGTGTTCCTAGTCTTGCCAAATCATCGGCTCAACCCTCTCACACCCCTGTGAGTTCTACTGTCTTGGGATCATCTTTGCTTGGTTCCACTTTACTTGGGTCCACTTCCCAAGGTCAACCGTCCATTAGATTTCCTTTTCAAGGAAGCAAGGGGCACACTTCTTCCCAAGGAGGAAGTACCACCCCACCTAGTCCCCCTCACGGTTCAGGTACACAAACCACTCACACCATGGCTAGAACTAATCCTTCACCGCCACTCCAGATACCATACTTGGCCTCCCTCGACATACTGGATCTAAGAAAACTCACAAATGATCCTATATTGCACGACTCCACATGGACTGCAATGCCCACTGAATTACCTTCATACATTCCCAAGTTTGAAGGAAAGGCAGGAGACAATCCTGCCAACCACGTCATGACTTTCTAATTATTGTTCTCTTCAAACAACATCATGGACGACTCCATCCGATTAAGGTTATTTCAACACACACTCATTGGCCCATCAACCAAGTGGTATGTAGAGGAAAAAGCAGGGTCCCATGTGACTTTTGAATCATTGGCCAAAGCATTTTTGACCTTCTTTCAACTACCAATCCACCATGAAAATGGTCTCAAGCTACTCTCGAAGTTTAAACAAGCCTTAGCCACACATATCGCTGACCACATTCACGAATGGCGTCGGTGATGTAGCTTATGCAAAGCAGAAACTACCAAGCAACAATGCTTTGATTGGTTTCTCATATCACTTGCCTCCCTCCTTGACAAAGATGTGGCCTCCACCTTCCCCCAATATGAAGAGGAAGCCATCAACAAGGCTCAATAGTATGACCTCATCTATGCATAATCAGGCTGCTTATACACAGTACTACCTGACATCCCAAGACCCATACCATTCAGCCAAGACAAACCTGGGATGTCTCATTCAATGGATGGATTGATTGGTACCACAACACAACATAACTCGTACATCCAACCCCCACCCATGTACGATACACCCAAACATCCACCTATATATGGAGGACCTCCTTATTACCCTCCTCCCCCTTACCAACAACCATATCCTATGGTTCCCCCTCCACCCACGAGTGGACCCGCATCGACACCCATGATGCGTCTGACTATACCACCAAGTTCTGGTACCCCCTCTACCTCAGCTTACACCCTGAGTAGTAATGAGAGCATCACACCTTCCTATGTACCTTACATATCATTGACATAGAATAATCTGTACTTTCCATTTCTTGGTCCTCCCCAACCCATGGCCCCACCACAAGGGCAACCACACACCGGGGTTAACCTTGTTCAACCCTCTCCCATTCAACAGTTTCAAAATTTTGAACAACTGAATACGACAAATACGAACCATCAGTCGAATAATCCAAAAAAGAAAGGAAAAATAAAAAACAATAATAATCCCAGACCGGGAGGAAATAACCCCCAACAAAACCAACCTGTTGGGGGAAATCAGAATCAAGGGAACCAGAACCCCTAAGGGGAAAATAACAACAAACACCAAGGGAAGAATAACAACAACCTCCATAAAAACTTCCCTTGTGCCCTTTACGGTGAGTATGTCCATTATACTCATCATTTCCCCCAAATTGCTAACTTTAAATAGATGAAATAATCTGTGAACGAACCCCGTCCCCCAGCATCGCCTGCCCCCCAGTAGGCCCCACAATAGTATGTGCAACAACCACCCCTAGTGGTGTTGCAAAACCTGATTCCACACCAAGGTGTGATGAATACCTAGCAGGAGATTAATCCTTCCCCACCACAGATGGGTCAATATCAGAACCCCGACACCCTTGTAGATCGCACTATCCTCCTCACTAGTGAAGAGGAAGTTCTTCTACAAATGCGCAGTCGTCAATACAACTACCCCCTTGAATCTACTCCCACCACATCGGATGCAGTTCCAGTTACAATGGGACCCCCTCCGATGATTCCATGCGCTAACACTGAGACTCCCCTTTGTATTCCTCGTATCCACTTACGATGGAATGCCAACAACCCTTAGGCTAGGACAACACACAATTACAGTTTGGTTGATGACTTGGCACAATCCCCCACTTCCATGTCAATCTTGGAAGTCCTCCAAACCTGTCCCACTCAAATAAAGTCCTTTCTCTCTACCCTGGGTGTAGTCGACCCTGCTGATACTAGACTCATCACATTTGATCTAGATTGTGGAGAACCCCATCTCCCTGCTTTGGTAGCTTTCTAGATACCCATCAAAATTAGGAACATCATATTTCATTGATGCATAATCGATGAAGGTGAATCCACATGCATCATGTCCAAAACTGTATGGAAGAAACTCAACTCTCCCTATCTAATACCATCCGTTATCACTTTGAGAGCTTACAATGGATGACCATCCTCTCCTAAAGGGATCTTTCAAAATGTCCCCATCGAACTCAGGGGAAAAACCATCCTTATCGACATTGAATTTATCGATGCCTCGCTCGATTACAATATCCTATTCAGATGTAGCTACATGTACACTATGAAGGCAGTAGCCTCTTCTATATTCTGAATGATGATGTCCCCCCACAATGGGAAGATCATCACCATCAATCAAGTTTCACATTATGAGCCTAACCCTTCCTCCAACATCGATAACATTTTACCTTTTGTTCACACTAATCCCGATGTCTACCCACTCATTGAGATGGGCCTCGACATCTTCAAAGATCCATCCTTTCTAGGGACATACCATAGAGCACCCCCACTCATACACCCCTAAGCTCAAGTATGCGTCATCTCTTCCAACGGAACTAGCACTGGAGATACCATTCCTCCCATTGAGGCTTCTTCACTTCCTGACGTCACACAGGTCACAGAGCGCCTACCTTAGGAAACCCCTAAGAACTCTCCATCACCACTTGTTTTTGATATCCCTCCCCCCCAGGGTCACATCCCGGTTTGGGAGACAGTCCCCTAAGCCATTACCCAAATCCCCTTCTTTTACCCCCCACCAAGCATACAAGCTTTCCAGGTAGCTGCCACACTTACTCTACCCAACATGGTGCTTTCCATCCTAGTTTGGTATCTGCACTCACCTAAGATGGTTCCTCAACCATCCCTTCCTCCCCAAATCGAGGGAATCTCAATGCAAATACCAGTCCTCACTCCAACCACACCACCCTTAGCCCCACTCACTAGCACCACCACTACAGCTAGGGGCATAGGGAGAATAAAGAGCCCACTGCTCCACTTCCCCCTCGAGTTCAACTTCCTTGTGCACTATGCGAGAAAGAAGGACACCCCACCAATCGATGTCCCTCTCACCCCGAGTTACACAATTTAATATGACTTTCTTGAGCAACCACACCGCTTGTCGCTCCACCCAACACACCAAGTACTACCACCACGTCTCCAACTACTAGTAACATAGGGTTGCGAAGCAAATTCACCTGTACCATCTGTTCAGAGTATGTACATTACACCCACCATTTCCCTGGGCTACCTCAATTTCGACAAAAACTAACGACAATATGCCATAGCTTTCAACAAGAGTCCCCCCCATCCTTGTCATCAAGTACTCCTGTCACAAACATCCACTATGTCATGAATTCAGTTAATGAACTGATGAGATTCCCTTTCTCTCTCTGTGAATCACTGGATCATTTCACATACCAATGTCCTACGATCCTTGAATACAGGCGTCGCCAAATGGCCTTTATTCAGAATCCTACACCTACCTCACAGCTAGCAGTCCCAGTGACCACCCTTACTCCATCCCCTGATGTTGTTCACATTTTCTCTCCTGAACCTGAGGCACTTCCCACTCCTCCATGGTTCACAAATAGCTTATATGAGGATTTTCCCCCAAATCCCCCCAATTCTGATGTTCATTTCCCCATGGAAATCTTACGCCCGACTACAATTTTCAACCCCCAGTGTCTCGATATCTGGTTTATGTCGAGTGAACCGTCGCAACCTCCTTATGCCTCCCCTATATATTCACTACCAAAAGATAATCATACGCTGATAATCACCAATGTTACTCCTCAGGATCCCTTATATTCTCACCAGTTCCACTACAACGAAGACATCCTCGATGAATTAAATACCCCCAATTTCCCATGGAATGTGCTCCATCATAGAGCACTCTTTCTCTCACAAAAAACCTCCGTATGACCCTACCCAAAATAGAAATCCTAATTCCTATGCAGGATGATATGACCACTAACCTGGATCTCACAAACCCCAGATCGACTAGCTTGAACTCTGAGAATATCCAAATCTTCTCTTTAACCTCTCATCAACTCACTATAGTAGTAGGTACAAATGAGGTGGAAATGTGGGCCCTACCTCTATATATAACCCCTTTTTCCAAAATTCCATCCTCAATTACAGGAGCTCCGAGCGTCCGTTTTCTGATCCATCTTCAGGCATGGGATCAGGATCCCGCCACCTACACGGTCACATTCCTCGGGTCACCATCCATCCTCGGCCCCTGGGGAGCCTTTTTCTCACATCCCACCCATGTATGCATGCTCATGTTCAAAATTATCAAATAACTATTCTATATTCTTTATTTTCAGATATTTTTCACGTCGGGTATTTGGTTTTCATGTGTGCAGGTACTTGGTCATCACACACCAAAACAACCCCTTCATGTATATGATCGACACTAGCATATAGTCATTGTATTTATTCCCTCTGAATATCCATTGCATCTCTTAGTCACACCCTCTGACATTCGCCTCTAGGATCCCTCCATCCGGCTCTGTAGTACTCTCACCTCCGCTGCATTTTTTAGTACTGTCACCCGATAGCATTCTCCCCTCCATGAGTTGTCCCATTCATAGTCCCCTTTTTGGCACTTTGACACTCATGCTTCTTTCACCCCCTAGGGATGGTAGTCCCAATAGTTTTACTAATGTTCTATAATCAACCACATACTCCTTCTCCTCATTTTGCTCACTTTCCCAATGGACTCCCAAGACATATTCTACTGGTTATCATTTGAATGTGCCTCCGCAGTATCATTAGCCCTCCATTTCATCCACAATCATTTTTCCCATATGAAAATTCCCCTCCATTAATTTACCTCATACAAAAACCCACCTATTGGGCCCCCACACTCCACCAGTTCTCCACACAACTTGCGCCCTCACAGGCCAAGCCATCTTGCACTAGGGCACCTATTTCTGTAGCCGCACACTTATCCCAAATTATTCTTTATTCATTTGGTAATTGTACAAAGCCTTTGTTTCCCACATTTACCTAGATTTTTGTTGTCTCCCTTAGAGACCTTCCTTTTCCAGTAGCGCAACCCCTGTCACCCTTGGTTGGGGCATTTTTTACCTCTTACCCTTATTGACCTCATCCATAAACCTTGAGTATCCCATGGTCCATATACCTCTGATATCTGATTTTATCCACTTTGTCATGCCTCTGGCACAATTTAACCCACGTCTAGTTGTCCCCCTGACACTAGATTCAGTTTCACAGTTGCTGCCACTCATAATTCACATATATCCCTAACCAAGGGTAGTCTTGAGTCTCATCGTATCTTGACTTCGTCCATGCACCTCATCAGTTCCTGATTTCATCCCATGGATTTCATGAAGCCCTTTTCTTCTTGGATTCGCGTCTCCCTTTCTGTCGACATCAACACAGTTTCCAGGAGGCCGACAATATCTTGACTCTCATTCCCTTTACACTGAAGAGTCTCAGACGACATAGAGAAAAACACCATTGTTCTCTGCTGTCATTGACCCCCATAACATTCGACTTCAACTTTATCTCATGTTACGGTGGGTATTACTTTGAGACTATTGCAGTTGTTTTTATATTTTCCGAAGACCTTTGAAATTTGTTGGGCTATCAATGCCTGCGAATTATTGACACTGCTTACAGGTGTCATCACCTCTTTTCATAGTATGTTCACAATCAGAATTTTCCTTTGCCATTATCAAACCACCCCTGAGGGCGCTACATTTATCTATGTCAATACCACTTCAATTATCGTCTTACACATTTTTGAGTTACATGACACGAGCATGGGGCATGCCCACCTCGTTTGTACACAGTTTTATTTTTCCACACCTAGAGAAAGGTTTGGGTCCCATAGGTTCCCCTCTCCCTCCAATGGGTCACTCTTGCAATTCCTCTCAACACTCTCTCTTACAATGGTACTCTTAGTAGAAGAAACATTGATGTATTTCAGCTATCCCTATGCTCCTAACCTCACACATCAGGGGGCATATGTTATCACTGAAATTTTGTCTGCAAATGGTTACAAAAATCCAACATCTCCAAACACCTATTAGTTTATCCATGTTCCAAAAAATGCATTTCCAAAGGGCACAAACTATACAATTGGTTATAAAATCAGCATGCTCTCAGAATACAAAGGAAGCGCGCGCACGTGCGCCAGTCGAAAACGCTGAAAAAGTGCACATGCGCCTGATGCGTGACTGTTGACGCAAAAAGATGCGCACAGTTCAGAATGACACATTAATGATTCTGGTTGGCCTCCCACCCACTTCTGGTTCAGATCCCAAATCGATTTGACCCCCAAATCTGAGTTGAATCTGAGTGGGGGCCTGGTCAAAGACCTAAAGGTGCCCTAAAGGGCCCCTTGTTCACACTAAAGACCGGTTGGATAATGCCTCCAAGATTTGATATAAAAAGAGGTCATGGGTGCACTATATTTCCAAGAATATATTTGTATTGTTATGATACCTCTATTCTCCTGCAAGGAACCTCTTTCCTCATTGGAGCATATAAGTACCATTTCATTAGGCCACTCACATCACCTCTTGAGTGAATGAGCTTTGGATTTCTTCACAATTTCCTTTTAGTTTGCTATTTGTAAGAAGATCTCTCTCATTGGGGGTTCAATACCTCTCCCTTGGAGGAAGAGGGGACCCGTAAGTCTCCCTTTCTCTTTGGTGTTTGCCCACTAATACAATCTATCCATTGGTGGCATGAATATCAGTTTTTCTTTTGTTCTATTTTCCTTATGCACCTTAGTTTATTTTCTTTAATTGTTATTAGCTTATTAGTTGTTTCTTTGTTTCTTGTGCTTGATGTTTCTAACTCTTGCACTCATTTCTGTCCTATCTAGCTAACCCAACTAGACTTGTAAGTGTCCTTCTTTTGCTCATTTAGGTGACAAAAAGGATACAATAGATGTGTTGGGGTCGAACACAGTGAGACACTGTTTGATTACCGATCATTGATGTATACAATTAACAAATGCAGGATGACCCATCGATAATGAGAATGGGTGTCGAGGTACCATGGTACAATCTAAAAAGTGTGAATAAATGAGATGATGTTGAACACCTGGTAGAATCTATCGAGCAGGGGACATTGATGTATTCCCACTGTCAATAACGAGGGAACCTGCCGCTGATGACTACAAGCCTTAAGGTACAAAATATGACTCTAGATCCTTATCCTAGAGCAAGATGTGATAAAATTGATAAGAAGAGATCCTTTGGAAGGAAGGCATTAGGGCATCTTCCATCATCCAACACGAGGGGTAGAAGAAGGATAAATATTTGGAAGGACTCAGATGAATAGATTGTAAGGACCACATCGAGGTATGACTTTGACATGCACCATATGGAATAGTGCATGAAAAATTCTCTTTGAATAGTATCCAATAATGAATACTACTGATAAAGACAAGGAATCCATCAATGTTGTTAAATGGAAACCAAGGTACCACACGAATCCCTATGTGTGATGATTTTTGTTGATGTCGAACACAAAAGAAACCACTCCGCCAGTGACTGATGATGGTTTTTCATCTGCTGAGAAAAAGGTCACCTATCAATAATGGAAATAGGCCTAGGGTGCTACTCTAGGTCATACTCTCAGATAAATGTGTTGGAGTCGATAAGAGAAAACCTGCTAGAAAGAAGTCAATGGGGACCTTCTATACTAGCATGAGTAAAATACATAGATACTTGTGATGATGAGATGAACTTGAAGAACTCAAGAAGGTTGAATTCAAAGAGAAGATACTTACTACAGAATGGAAGAATCAAGATGAAACTTCCCTTGAAAAAAAGTACAACACATTATGTGACTTAGGCAACATGACTATAAACTAGGATACATTTGTGATACAAGAGGCATCCACAAA
>SNQJ01S0034192.1:152046-162460 GCA_010110895.2 Picea sitchensis | reverse complement strand
TTGTTGTGCATGAAGACAAAGGGACCGAACGTGGTTTGTATTCTGATTGACTTCCCGAAGTACCATAGCAAGTTCCCCATTTCTTTAGACTTCCTACTCTTGAATTTGATGAGCTAAATCTGCATTTGAATTCCTCAACTCTTCAATTTCACTTCGCTCAGACCGCATTTGCTCCTGAATTATGTCCATTTTATAATCACTACACTCGCAGGGATCGCTACTTTGTCCACATCCTTAAGATAGAGATACCATGACTTGAGAACTTTTGAATTTCCATTTGCCAACACAAACCTGTAATGCTACTCTGGATTTTCATTCATGTCCATATACTAATTGTCTTACCTTTACCACCTTTTCAAAGCTCCATAAACGATGTTGACGACAAATCATGTGTGATAAAGGGCGGATCCATGAAAAACAATGATGAGATGCACGTCGGGGATAATGTAATGTTTGATGTGAGAGTTGCATATCCTGTATAAGCGATAACAAATGTGAGACCAAAGGGGATGGCTATTTGCAAATGAACCTAAATTTTCCCACATGGATATGTTGCCTCACATGAGGGTGGTCTTAATGACATCATGATGTGATACGAAGATATGTGTGAGTTGTAGAGGGGGCCTCGTGTCTTCTGAGCAGGATATCCACTTAGTACAAGGTGAATCCATATGACATGAGTGTCTTCATCACTGAAGGAGGGTGGGGTGACATCCTCTCCCATTCATCTTAGTTCCTTACTGAATTTCTTGAATCTGTTAATTTCCTTGGGAAAATTTTCCTGGTTGGAAATATGCATGGATTACATAGGGGAGATAAATTTGTGTGCAATCCTCATTAATTCAGAGTTTAATTTGTTCCAATTTATTTTCTAATTGGGACAAATAATTTGTTATCTCATTCTACTCTCTGTGAATATGATGATAGCTTATTGATTTAAATTTGTGCTCCAAATGCATGATCGTGTGGAAGATTCTCATAAGGTTGGGTTGATAATTTTTAATAAGTCTTTGGATCCCTTTAACAATCAAATTTGAAACTCCTATAACAACTAGCTGAGAGGAAATGTTTGTTGGGATGAGGTGCATTCCCATGTAAACCGCAAGAGACTCTAGTTGATTGTTCGTGGTTTTCCCGATTCCTTGTGAAAACTCGATGTTATTTTTTCCTTCAGAGTCAAAGACAACTCCCCCCACACCTATCGCCCCTCAAAAATGTATATATTATATGATCATGTGCACTATAATATTTTGAAAATATTTAAATATAATGAGTCGTGCATTATGTCATTTAAAGTAATAGTGTTTTTTCACATTTGTTAGCACCTATGATTTAATGTAATTAATAGGCAAAGGTGCATATGACTCATGAAAACACACCACTATCTATTTTATGTCACACATACTTTAGTGAGTTCAAAAGAACAAAGTGAAAAAAATGTATATATTTTAATTAATTGTTTTTTTTAATAAATTTTCAATTAACCATCTCAAAATCAAATATTTTTTATAATAATATTTTTATAACAATATTTTTTTTTTTTATTGGTATTTGATATAATGATTGCATTAATTTGTTATTGAATGAATTAAACCTCTGTTATTTGTAATAATATAAATCATCCATATATTAATTAATCAACAAAATAAAAAACACATTTTAGTATATATGAATAAGACACCCATCTTCTTACAAAATGGGATAATGTAGAGGTGAAGGTCCACAATAATAAAAATGCAATCAATATGTCATTGTTACACTAATTGGTAACATGTCCTCATGCAATTGAGACATTATGTTCTAGTATATTAAACAAAATCCTAGATTTTCATAGACAAATATTCCAAAACATACAACTTGAAATAACATTCAATTATATTGATTGTCATTCAGCTATATGCATCATCTCTTCATCACTTGTAGGAATTATTGTACTTTGGTTATTTAAACTAATATTTTCTTGATCAAGTTATTTTTGATATTCCACATGTTCATGTTCCATGTACAAACATAAAAATAAAGTGTAATAATTAAATCTACATTTATATAGTAGAATATACATGGTTGAGTAAACAAAACAATAGTGATTCATAAACAATACACATGTTTTTGAAGTCATGTTGCATGTCATTTCTCAAAATCTCTTTTGTTGGCTTCACTCCATACTTTTTTTCCTATATATTTAATAAGCTATGATTCTTATGGCAATGGAACAACATCATAGTTCCACTTTTATTCCCTATAAATGAAAATTAGAGGCGCCACTAAATACCGTAAGTTAGATGGAGCATGGAACTTTGGGATGGATACCTACTTAAGATTAAAAAGAAAATTATCATTATTTTGATACAATCAAATCTTATTTTTATAGAGCTCATACATCTTTTATTTATTAAAGCTACAATTTAATAATGAAGATTGAGATGAAACTTTGATTGTGGTGAATTCTCTTACCCCTCCTAAAAGATAGCATTTTTTTTCCATTTTCTACTTTTACATGGTACCCATTTTCTACTTCTACAATGTCTTCTTCTTCATTGTACCCATTAGATCCATTAATCGTCTTGTTCACGATAACATATTACTACAATAATAATTCATTTTAATGTATTATGTAATATATGTTTTAGCCTGCGAATACATTATTAAAACTCCTTTTCCACGAATCACAAAGCTCTTGTTTTAATGTGTCTCAGTTGTCATGTTTTCCAGATCGTTGGTATAGTACAAAAGTACTTATTTATTTTTAAAATGAGCTTTGTTAAACTTGTCTCGATAGTTTCAGTAGTTTGGAAAAAGTTGGCAGATTGTTGTAAAGAAATTTGAGTGTAGTGTGTTTTACATTGTGATTTTTTATACTAAATTTTATAAAATGCACTTAACAGGTTAAGAGGAAAATTTTTCATATACTTATTTTTTATTTTTTAGTGTGTATTGTAGCAATGCCTAAAAAAAAATTCTCAACTACAACCCAACATTAATGATGATGATATTAGCTCATTTTTAATTAAATTTATAAATTTTATAAATTCATAATTGAAATTAAATTTTAGTTAAAAAAAAAGTCATCCATTAATTTTAATGTGATCATTGTTTTTTAATGTGATCATTGTTTGGAGTAAGTATTAATTATATAAAATTTTAGTTAAGAAAAAGTAATCCATTAATTTTAATATGATTATTGTTTGGAGTAAGTATTAATTATATAAAATTTTAGTTAAGAAAAAGTAATCCATTAATTTTAATATGATTATTGTTTGGAGTAAGTATTAGTAATTAAATATTTTATAGTTGAATTTATAAAATAAAAATAATAATAAATTTATAATTTATTAAAAAAACATTGAGGTGAAACTTCATATACTTATTTCATATTTAGTGTGTATTGTAGTGGGTAAAAGGAAATTTTTTCATATACTTATTTTTTATTTAGTGTGTATTGTAGAAATGCCTTATAAAAAGTTCTCAACTACAACCCAACATTAATGACGATGATATTACCTCATTTTTAGTTAAATTTATAAATTTTATAATTTCATAATTGAAATTAAATTTTAGTGAAAAAAAAGTCATCCATTATATCATTGTTTGGAGTAAGTATTAATTATATAAAATTTTAGTTAAGAAAAAGTAATGATTATTGTTTGGAGTAAGTATTAGTAATTAAATATTTTATAGTTGAATTTATAAAATAAAAATAATAATAAATTTATAATTTATTAAAAAAAAATTAATGATGATTACATAGTTTAATAGATATAGTTTAATTTTGAGTATCCAATAGAGTAAGTGTTCAATATATAAACCATTTATTATCACTTATATTTTAAGATAATAATTAAGTTTAAAAAATTATATTGGGATAATAATAAGTTAAAAGTTAATTTTGTTTACAATGAGTAGGTTATCAAATAATCATTTTATATATTAATTTTTTTTTCCATTTCAATATGAAAAAAAAAATATTTTAACTTTTTTTGTCTTGTAAATAAAAAGAGGTAAATCATATTATCGTGTTGTCGATGTATAAAATTGATACATGTCATTGGCTTGCCACATGTTCTGTCAAACTATTGGAAATCAGAACATGTGGCTGCCTATTATGCTTTTGGCCAAAAGAGGCATCTGTCACTTTCCTTGTCAATTGGAAACTAGAGCAGATGGCGGATGATAGTACTAACATAGTTTTCTTTGTAAGCTAGAACAAACTAACAACTTCTGAAAAAAGAAAGCTAAACAAGAAATGAGCAGATTACCAGTGCAGGATAACAGGAAAAAAGCACCATCAATGTGCCAGTGGAGCTTAGAGAACTGTGTGAATATAATCATTAGTCGGTTTTTACGTACCATGGGAGTTGTCGTCTGAAGCTCCACTGTGAAGGATGTCGTCGTTGGGATGGAGCACGAAGGGTTACGCACAGGTCGGGCATCGTTGCTTGGTCGATGCATTCAAAAATGTGTCGAACAACATATCAATCTTATTGTTGATGAGGGTTTCCTAATGAAGTTGGTCTGCCATGTAGCTTCTGATGTCGAAAATGATATCTGGTTGCTCTGGGCTAAAGAGGTTGGGGGGAGTCGGATCGCATTCTTGAATTGCATTCAACGATGGAGGCGTCGATATGGGGAAATCCTCCTGCATAGTGTAGATGACTCCTTCCATATCCACCACAACTCCTGCAACTGCTTCACTAGTTCTAGGGTGAATGTAAGTGCCTAGGGCCATGTGAGGAATTCCTCCTAAACAACACATGTGGCACCTTCCATAGCATCCTTAGTACATGTATCCGCTTTGTTGGTGCGAGGGCACAAGTAATCGTCTGGGACATTGTAGAGGAGGGATTTCAGTGGAACCTAGATAGGTTCCTCCGAGAATTCCTCCTCGACATAGGCCATTGGAGGAGTGTGTGGTCTCGTTCTGCATTGAGTCCTAGAAATGGACAAGGTCCGCTCTAGATTATGCAGGCATCTCTGCCTGGCAACATAACTGTACCAGGTAGGGCCTCGCCTGGGCTTTCCTCTCTCTCTCTCTCGCCATGGCCGAGCCAGGGGGGAAAAGAATCCACTAAATTGCAACTAGGAGAACCAATTGTGATATAACCCAATTCCCGGATCAAGCGAGGTGACGGAGCTCGGAGGTGAAGTAGCGCAAGCCAGGGTTGAGTGGGATAGATATCCAAGGGGCAGACATGACTACAGTACATCCACCTGTACTCAGCACCCGCCTCCTGCCATTAATCCACAAGAACACCATTAAACTAACGCGATGGAGTTGTCCTCCCTTCCTCTTCAAGTTATTAAGGTCACCCTCCATTCAAGACTGATGTGAGGGACGAGGGCTAGCCATATTTATGATTGAATTAATGAGAGTGTTGCATGGCCTCCTTCTGCTATGTGGCACTCCATCCGGAGCTGGATAATCTCTTCTAGTGAGGTCCAGACAACGGTCTAGTAGAATGGTCTATGGAGAGGTTTGAGCATTCCATTGGATCAACTCTTCCTTAGAATTCACTCCCTCGTTGGTCAGAAAATCTACAATTTTGTTAGCATCTTTTTTCACATGGGATGGGGTGAGAGTGAGATGGGGTTGTAGAAGGAACTTGAAGTCTTCCAGTAGTCCTAGTAGTCTCCAGTTGGATGAGATGTCCGAGGGGTGTGAGCCATGGATGATTTTGGTGATGAGTTGTATGATGATCTAGGAATCCCCTTCCACTATGAGTTGGTAGATGTTATGATCAGTTGCTAACTTGATCCCTCTGAGTAGGCTCCATAGTTCTGCAGAATTGTTAGTATTGAATCCCAAATAGCCTGCTGCGTAGTGTGGAATTTTCCCCTCATAGTCTCTTAGGACTGCTCCAAAACTCGTCGTTCCAGGATTCCCTTTTGAAGCACCATCAAATTTTAGTTTGACAAAACCTAGGGTAGGGGGGACCAAGTGCATGGACTATGACTGATCTTAGTATTACATGTATCCTTCTTTCTCGATCCATCAGTGAGATTTACATGCCAGGCCTGGAGGATGTGAAATTCCCCAGGATTGCATTCAAGATCCTCTTGGGTTCAAAGCTCATCTCTGATCATTTCCCGAATTAGGTTTATGATTCTATCCCAGGTTGAGTGAGGGGGGGGGAAAGTGGAGCAAAAAATCCTTTTGTTTCTTTCTTTCCAAATTTGCCAACTGTGAAGCCTAGTAATAGCTACCAAATGTGGTCCAATATTGGATTTTGGTAGGAGATTGAATCCCAATTTTCCATGGTGCTTATGATGTTGGCTTAGTTTCTATTGGAGCGGCGCATTAGTTGTGTTGTCATGTCCCAGATGGATTCATTGTGGTTGTAGTGGTTAAGTAAGTGCTCCATTGTCTCTTCTAGTTGTTGATCGAAGAGGAAGATTGAAGGGCCTACAAACCCTCATTTTTGAAGGTTGTCCCATGTGAGTATGTGATTTTGGGAAATTAGCCATAGGAAGATCGAAACTTTCCGCCAGAACTTTGGATTCCAGATCTTGGTCCATATGTGCTCGTTTACTTGCCCTTGGTGATTTTCCTAGAGATGATATGCTTCTTTGACAAAGAAGTTTCCTGTTGGGATATGGCCCCATCCGAGGATGTTCGATCCTTCCTTGATGTGGATTTTCCACCGATTGACACAATCCCTCCAGGTCTACAGGTCCATTTCCGCCTGAAGGTGTAATTCATGGGGTTTAGTTTTCCATCTGTGTCAGGGGTGTTGTAGACCATTTTCTTTCCATAGGTCCTTTACGTGTAGGGAATCCCTTGATTGGATTTGTTGATAAAGAGGGTTGAGGTCTTCAACAGAGGTTAGAGGTGGTTGTTGCTGCCAAGAGTCTTGCCAGAACAGGGAGTGTTCTCCATTCCTAATCTCCCAGAAAGGATGTTTTTGTATGAGCATTTGATTGTTCCAAACTATGTTCCAGATATTTGATCCCTGAATTCGATCATCAAATCTAATTAGAAGCTCTTCTTTGGTGTTGGACGCATATTTTATTTCCCATATTCTTACCCAAAGTTCTGTGAGGTGCTTGAGCCAATGCCACCAAAATTTTTCCCCCATTACTTGGTTGAGTTTTCCTAGATCTCTGAGTCCCAGTCCCCGTAGAGATTTAGTCTTGCAGATTTTATCCCATCCCGCCAGTGCCCACTTTTTGATCGGATGGTTCCCATGCCACAGGAATCTACGTTGGAGGTTTCTGATAGCTCTGATGATAGACTAGGGGGGTGCCAGAGTAGTGAAGAGGTAAGTTGGTTGAGCTTGGAGAAAAAACTTTATAAGAACCAAGAGGGCTGGAAGATTAATTGATCTAAAGGTCTAGTTAATGAACCTGTTGGATATGAAGAGCATCAGACTTTCCCAGGAGATGTTACGTGTAGTTTCTCCCATGAGGGGAACACCTAGATAATTGGATGGAAGGGATCTCTTTGGTATGCCCAGAAGCCGGGAGATGTGGTTTTGAATTGCCACTGGGGTATTGCAAAAGAATAGTTACAACTTATCGAGGTTTAAGGCAGTTCCTGATGCTTGGACAAAGTTTGTGAGGATTGTTTTAAGCTTATTAGCCTCCTAGGAAGTTGGTGTATTAATCAGTAGGGTATCATCGACAAATTGACTGTGGGAGGGGGTGGGATGGAGGTTGAGGAGAGGTAGGACTTTGAGAGAGCCCTCCTCAACTAAGGATTTGATGTAGCTCCCAAGACCTTCCACCATTATAAAAAATAGGAAGGGGGAGAGGGGATCCCCTTATCAAATACCCCGGGAGGGAAAGAAGGGTTGGGAGGGAAATCCATTGACAAGGATAGAGAAGAAGGATGAGGAAGTGAGACGCATGATCTAGGTCACCCAGAGATTATCAAAGCGAAACTACTTGAGGAGGGAGCTCATGTATTACCATCTTATTTTGTCAAAATATTTGGAGAGGTCGAGCTTCATGAGAATACCTGGGGTTCTTGTTTTTTTCAGCAAATGAATGACCTCATGGGCTAGGATAACAATATCCATTTTTTTCCTTCCCTCCACATATCCAACCTGCTCTTTGGAGATGATGTAAGGAAATATCAATTTGAGTCGCAGGGAAATGACCTTAGTGGTGATTTTTTAGATAACATTGCAAAGTGCCACTGGTCGAAATTGCTTAGGATGCATTACCCTTTATTCCTTTGGAATGAGAGTGAGGAAGGTGGCATTGAAGACTGAGAGAACTTGCCCTGAAGTTCTTGATTCCTCCACTACTTGCCAGACTTATTCCATGATCAATGGCCAACAATAGTGGAAGAAGTCTGTCGTGAATCTGTCTGGCCCTGTAGCTGTACCTGGCAACATCTCTTTGGTTGCTTGATCCACTTCCTCTTGGGTGATTGGCCTTGTCAAGGCTTCATTATTTTCTGATGTGACTAAAGAGGGGATGTTCCTAATGATCTTGTGAATAGTGGGCATTCTGTCTTTGATGGGTTATGTTAGGAGATCTTTGTAGTAGTTGGTCAATTCCTCTGATATGCTTGCATGGTCTCGGATGGGGTTTCCCTAACTGTCTTCTAGTTGAGTGATTCAATTTATGTATTGTCTGTGCACCATGGATCTGTGGAAGAAGTTGGTGTTCTTTTCACCTTTGTTAAGCCACTGTACTCTGGATTTTTGCCTCAAAAGTATTTCTTCCTATTCATGTCTCTCTTCTAGTTCTTCTTTGAGATTCTCCTCCTCCATCATTAAGGTTTTTGTTTTGTCCCTAGTAATAAAGAACTTTTGCAATGTTTCCAGGCATTTCTCAATTTCTTGCTTCCTTTGCAGAAAGTTCCCAAATACATTCTTGTTCCAGCTCTTTAGTTGTGCCATAAAGTTTTTTAACCTTTGCTGGAATTTGTACATGCAAGTGCCATGATCTATTCCTTCTTGCTCCCACCATAATTTTGAAATATTTTGAAAGTATGGGTGAGTGAGCCAAAACTTCTCAAATCTAAAGGGTTTGAGCTTAAGTGTGTCTCCAGTGTCGAGACAGAGTGAGACTGGCCAGTGATCTGAGCCAGCTTTTGGGAGGATGTTGGCTTCGATAATCGGATCCTCCAACAGCAGTGATTTTGAGATGGGGAAACAATCCAATCTACTTGCCACATGTTGATTCCCATATCTGCGGTTGGACCAGGTGAAGATACCATTTCTAGTTTCTATATCTATTAAATTGAGTTGATCTATGAGGGTTCAGAACTTACCATTGTCTTGGTCTAGCCGCTTGGTCCCTCCTGTCCTTTCCTCTAGTGTTAGGATGATATTGAAGTCACCACTTATCAACCAGTTCTGTGAACCAAGCAATGTCTTGATAGTGGCTATTCTTCCCATCAACAGATCTTTGTCCTTTGCACTTTGAGGCCCGTAAGCATTTGTAATCATACCTTCTTTGGTAGACCCTATTACTTTGAAGTGAGTCGTAAGCGTGTCCACCATGGAAAAGGGTTGGTCTATGATGACTTTGGTCGGATTCCACAAGCTTTCTAGGCCCCCCGCAACCCCATTTGAGTCAGTGTGAATGGAGTTGCAGGCCCTCCAGCAGTGTCGGAATATGTCCTCAACTTCTTCCCTGACACATTGTGTTTCCTGTAAAAGGAGAATGTCTGGATTCTCAACATGAATGTTGTCTCGAAGATTCCTTTTCTTGGATCTTCCATTAAGTCCTCTTATATTCCATGTTATGATCTTCATCATGATGATTTATGAGGTCGATGGAGATACCCCTCCGTGAGTCTCCGGATCTGCCATGAGTTGAGTATATAGTTTCCTACCTCCTTAATGAGTTGATGTGCAGATTTGCAGCCTCATCGCTTTCTTTCACAAGAGGTATGCTTGAGCTCAATGGTCGGGTCAAAGGAGATCCCTAAATTTGAGGTGGATCCTATGGTAGAATCGATAAAAACTTAATGTACCTTTCTGAGTTGTTCCACTAGTATAGTTTTCAGTTCCTTTCTATTGAAGGCCTCGTCTAGTTTTTCTAGATCTATATCCACCAGATATTGTCCCCCCCTCCTCTAGCTTGTCCATATTTTGTTGGGTTGTTGGGCTTGTTTCTTGATTGTTTTCTTTGCTTGGTTCTATTTGATGCTTGGCTTTACCCTTTTCCTTGTCCTATTTGCCTTTTTTGTGTGGATTTCCTACCTCCTCTTCCTCCGAGAGTTGAGTAAGAATGTCGAAGTAGTTTTTGGTGGGGATATTTTGAGTGCTTTCTTGATTTTGTTTTCTGGGGGGGATGTACTTTCCTGTCTGTGACTGTAGTGTAACCTTCCTTTTGCTTCCCCTCTCCTGATTTTGGGTTCTAGACATTCAAGGCACAGTCACAGAAGAGGTGACCATGCTCATGGCACTTTCTGCAGTGGAAAGGAATGTGCTCATAATCCATCGGTTGATTCCAGACC
>SNQJ01S0034192.1:125497-152036 GCA_010110895.2 Picea sitchensis | reverse complement strand
TGTTTAAGGCATCTTGAGGAGCTGCCCGCAACAGAAACTCCACGTTCCAAACAGTCAACTGCTGAGGTGGTCAGATTTTGACAATTGCATGCAGGCAGCTGAAGTGCCTGCATATTCATCAACATCTGAAGCTACTCTGTCCCGTCTTGATTATTCGGTTTCTTGAGCACAAATCTGGTGCCTTATAGCAACACCCTATGCTATCATCTAAGCATATTTAACTTTTAGGGTTCTTGCCCTATATATTAAATATATCATGTCATGAGCTGGCCATCATTATCTGACTTAGTGTGATTAATTGACCAACTATCATAAATCGAAAATCATTGAAGATATTCTATGTAGCCGTAGACTGAAAAGTTTTTTATAAAGTGCTTTCAGCTGTCATTCTGCATGCCTTTTTCTTACTCATCAAAATTAAATAGGCCCACAATAATCAGAGGCACTGAACAGGCGTTAGAAAATTTAGATTAGATATTGCATGTTTAGTCCTCATAGGGTTCCACGTTAACTGCTCCGATATTGACACAGCTAACGAACAAATCCCAGCAGGAATGTATCTTATCTAACAGTTTACACTAGATGTTTAATAAATGGATGGTAGTATTAAACTTGTACTTTCTAGTCAGGTAGTGGCAATCTCCCATTCACCAAAATGTCCTTATGCAAATTCAAGGGAAAAATTAGTTCTTGTTATTAATTGTGTTGGTTAGTTGTTTTAAGAAATAGAGTTTTAACAGGAATTTCAGGATATAAATTTATAGGAATTACTAATTTTTGTTATTTAAAATCCATTTTTATATTTAGAAATGGATTTAGCATGTTAGAAAATTTTCTCAAAATGAATTCAAAACTTTCTCAAAATGATTTGTTATTTAAAATCCATTTTTATATTTAGAAATGGATTTAGCATGTTAGAAAATTTTCTCAAAATGAATTCAAAACTTTCTCAAAATGAATTCAACTTATTGAAAAACTTCCAAAATATATTCTGTAGAATCTGTAACCTACAATTTTATTAATGTCTTCTTATTATACCTATTCATAATGACGAATATGAGCGAATTGTTTGCTGTGAAAGTTAGATTTTGTGAATTGCACGGAGGCAACTGAAGGGCCTGCATATTCATCAAAGTTTGAAGCTACTCTGTCCCACCACCTTGCTTATTAAGTTTCCTGGGCTGCTGCCTTATAGCAACACTCTATGCTATGATCTAAGCATATATAACTTTAAGGGGTCTTGGCCTGTATATTAAATATATCATGTCATGCGCTGGCCATCATTATCTGACTTAGTGTCATTAATTGGCCATCCATCATATATCCAAAATCATCGAAGAGATTCATTGGAGCTGTAGACTGAAAAGTCTTTTATTAAGTGCTTTCCACTGTGAATCTGCATGTCACTGAAAAGGCTTTAGAATATTTAGATATGTGCAGTCCTAATAGGGTTTCACGTTAAGTGCTCCGATGAATCTATCTTATATTTAATGTAGATGTTTAATAAATGGATGATAGCATCAGATATGTAGGTTATCAATATGCATCATGTATCTTTCAGCATAACCCTTGATGCTGTATATGTTAAGGTATGTGTATAGTCAGATCTAAAACATTTTTAGATCAGAGGATATATATTTTAACATATAAAAAATATTAAATGTTTTGGGTTTTAATAAATAATATTAAATATGTAAGTTATTAATATATATTGTTCAGCAAAACAGTCAATGCTCTATAAGTTGAGATATGTATAGTTGGATCTAAAACACTAACACTTTTAGATTAGACAATTTATATATCTCAACATATACAGAGCATAATTGTTTATCCGACACATATGTTGTTTAGTCAAATAACAACAATATTCATTCGCCAAAAATCCTTGTGCAAATCCAAGGAAGAAATTCCTCAACCTGAGTGCTGGATAGTTATTTTGTTTGCTGTGGTAGTTAGATTTTGTCAATTGCATTGAGACAGCTGAAGGGCCTACATATTCATCAACATTTTGAAACCACTATGTCCCATCTTGCTTGTTGAGTTTCTTGGGCACAATTCTGGTACCTTCCCTCATATATAACTTGGGTTCAACATTTTGAAACCACTATGTCCCATCTTGCTTGTTGAGTTTCTTGGGCACAATTCTGGTACCTTCCCTCATATATAACTTGGGTTCTTGGCCTATATATTAAATATATAACTTGGGTTCTTGGCCTATATATCTAATCATATATAACTTGGATCTAATCATATATAACTTGGGCCTATATATTAAATATATCATGTCATGCGCTGGCCGTCATGATCTGGCTTAGTGTCATTAATTGGTCATCTATCATAAATCGAAAATCATTGACTTGCTGGAAGGTTTTTTTTTATAAAGTGCTTTCCTCTGTGACTTGCTGGAAGGTTTTTTTTATAAAGTGCTTTCCTCTGTGACTTGCTGGAAGGTTTTTTTTATAAAGTGCTTTCCTCTGTGACTTGCTGGTCACTTTCCTTATCAAAATTAAATAGGACCACAGTAATCAGAGGCACTTAAAAGACGTTAAAATACTCAGATTAGACCATGGCATGTGCAATCGTAATCGGATTCCACGTTAACTGCTCCGATATTGACACAGCTAACGCACAATTCCCAACAGGAATCTATCTGATCTAATGTTTAATAAATGGATGATAATATTAAACATGTACTGTCGACTCAGGTAGTCGCAATATTCGATTCACCAAAGTCGTTACGCAAATCCAGGGAAGAAATCCCTTATATTTATTAATGTCTTGCAAATTCTTATACTTATTCATAGCGATAGTGATGAATATGAGCGAATTGTTTAGTAAATTGTTTTTCCTGCATATGTTTAATTATTTACTAGCACAGCCGCTAACTGGCGGCTGAGAACGCGGAAAGGTATCCGTTATCCGTCTTTAATAATATGAAAAAAATCATATTTATTTCCGCGTAATAATCTTCAACAAATATTCCCATACTCAGCCGTCTTTCAAATCTAATCTTATAAAACAGCACATAACTATTTTCCGCGGCCGACAAAGAGAATAAATGCAATAATCGGGTCAGTTCTTCAAAGGAGTAAGTTTATACAGGAAAATCACAGTGTGGAGGGATCAAGCAGATTCCCACCTACAGACTCGTCAGCATTAATAACAATGAATCGATCAGACAGCCAAGGAGTCTAAACCCACGCGATGTTTTAATGGTAGAAAACGCGGGGACAGCTAATAGAGAATGGGTGGACAGCTGAAATCAGTGGCGAAAATTAAACACGCAGATAGGTGAGGAAAGACAGAAAATGAAACGCACAGGCAGTCAAAAAATGATCAAAAAATGAAACGTCTGGACAGTTGAGGAAATCTAAATGGTAATCTGAAAGGTTAATCATTTAAACGTGGCAATCATATAGTGCTACAGTAATTTCTTAATATGATTAGGTAAATGTTAAARAGTAAACARGGTAACGGAATGCATTCAGAMATACAAGGAAGTTATGAAGAGTAAATCRCATTCATTGATTTGGGAGGACGACTAAGAATATGCCAGCATCTTCAATTGTTAACCATCAGATTAGAATTTTAGATTAAAAGCTGATTAATTGTGCTCATTGTCAATAGGTATACGCCTTTCAGCGTAATTAGTTAATTTAAAATATTTTTTTATACTTGTTTGTTTGATTATTTAATTGTTTGTTTCTTTATTTAATTAAGGAAATAAATTTTGAGTTTATAATTTTTAAAAGAAAATAAATGTGTTATGATTTATGATATTTTTTTTTAATTTAATATTTTTTCAATTACTTACCATGTTTAACATTGAAATCATAGTTTTATGATGTTATATGTAGTTATTTTTTAAACTTTTATATTAATTAGTTTTATTATATTATATTATATGGAGTTATTTTTTTAACTTTTATATAAAAAGTTTCAAATTGGTGTGACCATTCTTGACTTTTTCAAGTTATTTCTTAGATTTTATTAATTTTTACATCATATTCTTCATGATTTTCAATCCAAACTACTTACTTAACAATTAAATATCCCTAACAACTAAATATACTAATGAATTTTTGACAATTCTAATATCTCCAATAGTTGGGATATTATGTTCTTATGTGCAATAAGTATTTTGGATGCTTTAATTTGGTTGACAAATTTTCATAAACAAGTTTGCATGTATTCTACTAATTGACATTTTGTCAAACATATTGCATGTAATACAAATACACCACAAATAGAAGGGATAATATGTGGTATTTTATTATCAATGAAGATCTGAATACAAGCTATGCGAGTTGCAATATAGCAATGTAAAACATACACTACAAGCCAAAAAACTGGAATAATGTCGTGGTCTCTTCAACATATGATATCAAACCCTCCAAGTGCCACACCTCTCCATGGACATCACTACAACCCAAAACTGAAAACTGAAAACAAACTCCAAGATGAAGCTCTAATAGAAATCTTGGATGGATTCCTCGTACCAAACTGAATCCCCCCTAGTCTAGCTAGGGTGGATATTGCACCACCGAAACCAAACTTTAATGGTGGAAGGGTTTTGCTAAACCCTAACAAAATAATGGCTCCAAGAGCAATTCCAAAATGAGAGAACAAATCATAATCTAAAATGAGGCTCTACCCTTCCTTTTATTCTTTCTCCATGCCTTCTAAAAATTTTCACTTTTTAACTAAATCAAATATAACCCTTATTTTCCCTCCAATTTTCACTTTAAGATTAAAATACACTTTAATAATGTTTAAGTAACTTATTAATCTAAAGTTACTTTATTTCCATAATGTCACTTTAAAAACATAACATCTCCTAACTAAGTGACATTAAATGACCCCATTTTTACTCTTTTTTCTCCATTGACAAGCCACGAAAGTCCCTTCTATTACAAAAAGGGGAAACCCAAAAATGGGGACATGACAAATCCTCCCTTCACAAAGATTGTTTGTCCTCAAGCAATGTCATCATAACCTGACACTCCATCGACTGATCCAGACTAAAATTAAAAATAATATCAGGATCCCAAACCACCCTATAAGAGGTGAAATATCCTTCGCTCAAGACATAGTGTGGTAATGTACTAGCATCTGAGGTCTCCTAAAAACCGCCCACAAGTAAGGACACTCAGTGTTGCAAAAACTCGATCAATCCACCAAGGAACGACTCTGCTAGAGAACGAATCTCATGAAGGAAAAAACTGGCTCTCACTTCCATGTCAATCGTTGCACTATCTCCTACTGAAATATCGGTGTCCCAAGCTATTCTTGGAAATGAACCACCACGCTGATGTTGCACCACTTTAATCATAGTCGTCCGACCATTGTGCCCACTCCGCATTCACAAGATATAATTCCTCAAAGGATCGCATCCATTATCGAGGATCATACCCATCTAATGTATCCCAACTCTAAAATAAGACATCATAGATAAGTCTATGTGGTCATCAATGTTGGATAGTTGGTTTGGATAGTTAGTTGTCATTAATGTCAACCCTTAGAGATTGATGTCAACCCTTGGAGATTGATCTCAACTGTTGGAGAAGTCTGGAATCCTAGAGATTGGTTGAGATTGATGGTGAGTTAGTTGTCATTGATGGAGTGGTTGATGTTAGAAAATGTGATGGGTGCATTTGATGAACCTACATGAAGCCCTGGAGGTGTGGTTATGGTACCCAAAGTTGGTTGAGAAATATGGACATGAAGGACAGTGTAAATGAGGGATAGTCTTTGTCGCTATGTTTCTAGTGATAGCTGGTACACCACGTGGTTCCTCATGGTTAGAAAGATATGTCCTTGTGAAGTTGGAAGCCCCGAAGAATGGTTAAGAAACCCCAAAGACGTTATAAGTCAATTAATGAATGGGTAAAGTGGTTGCAACAAGAAAGTCAAGAAGCTCTAAGAATAAAGAAAGATGTTACCTAGAAAAAGTATAAATACACATCATGAGACATGCATTTGATACACAATAACATTGAATATCTATCTTGTGAGAATGTTATGGTCTAATTTTTTGGTCTATTGGTGAATCTGATGGCAAGACTGGGGTAGTGGAGAAAGTGCGAGGAAAGATCGAAAGTTTCAGAGCTTTAAAGTGCAAGGGTTTTTTTGTAACCGTAATTTGGCAGACCCTCATGGTTTAGCTTGATGGTGTCACACGAGGCACCCTCGTGGGTTTCCTAAGTGATGTCACGTGAGGCCCCATGTGACAGGGAGTCTTAGTCCCATGAAGCTAAGGAAAATTTGGGGGAAAATGTTGCTACCATGTTGTTATGGTGCATGGTTGATGCATGGTTTAGTACAAATGTTGGTGGATGGTTGATGCACTTGTTGTGGTATAGATTGTGGTACACAGTCAATGTTTGGTATGGTACAGTTTGATGGTTTGGTATATTCTTTGGTACATGGTTGAGACGGATATATTATGATAGTATGTTGGTGATCTTTGTACATGCTTGGTAGAGGCATGTGTTGGGGATGTTGGACATATAGTTGAGAGGTGTCCTTGGTATATGATCCATGTGAGAGGATTTGGTTGAGTATCGGTGAAAGTGACAGGTGGAAAAGTGATAGGTTGATGTGATAGGTTGAAAGTGACAGGTTAACTTGTTGCAGGTTGATGTGATGGTGGCAATGGTAGTGGCAGTGATATTGACAATGGAAGTGGAAATGGTAGTGACAGTTTCGTCTACACTTATATTTTAGGGCGGCAGGATGGGGCAAGGAAAGGGGGTTGTAGCCTCTTTTCGATTAGTGTCAGAGAACTCAGGGAGTTGGACCTTCCTTCAAGTTGGAGCTTGAGAATTAGGGAGTTATAGCCTCCTTTTGGTTGGATCCAGAGAATAAAGGAGTTTGAGCTTCCTTCAAGTTGGAGCCTGAGAATCAGGGGGTTGTAGACTCATTTTGGTTGGAGCTAGAGAATTTAGGGAGTTGTAGTTTCCTTCAGGTTGGATCCTGTAAATAGGGGGTCATATCCTCCTTCTAGTTGCATCTAGATAATTGGGAATTTGGTGCTTAAAATGAATGTATTCTTTGATATATAAGAAAGAATTTTATGGGTTTCTCCCATTTGGGTTTCTATGTAAATTCTGGTGTATTGTGTACTTGATGTGATGTTGTTGATGTGATGCAACTTATGTTTATATTCTCATGATATACTGATGATATATTGATGATATAATGTTGATATATATATATATATATATATATATATATATTGTGGTTANGTTAAAAGTGGTAAATGTGCTCATACTGATTCACCCCCCTCCCCCCTATTAGTATTCCAACAATTGGTATCAAAGTAGGTCCTTCAAGGAAAAAATTTAACCACTAGAAGGAAGATCATGGATTACACTGAGAATGGAGCACCAATGTTCAATGGTCAAAATGGTATAGACTATGAGATATGGAGAAGAAGAACAAAAATATTTTTATAGGCACGGGGATATGATGTTTTCCAATCATTTGTTACAGGATACATCGCTACAAACAAATTGAAGACTACAACAAAGAAGGAATTGAAAAGATACAACAAAATAGCAATGGATTTCATCTGGGAAGGATTACATGATCTAGTAAGAGAGAAAGTGGGAAAATGCTCATCAACCAAAGAAATTTGGTATAAGATAAATAATCTTTATTCCAAGGAATCTCCCATCACAGATTCATATTCTATTAAAGAAAGTGCAGGTACAAAACAAGAAGAAATATGTTCATCGTGTCAGAAAGATTAAGAAGAAGAAGATTGTGAAGAAGGCATAATTGACCTTGAAGCAGAATTAATGAAGAAAGATGATCATCATGTCCGACAAATTCAAAAGAACAAGATTGTGAAGAATGCATAGTAGACCTTGAGGAAGAATTAATCAGTTCCTTAGACGAATTGACAAAAGAAAGGAAGAAAAACAAGTATCTTAAAGAATAATTAGTCAAGAAGCATTCTCAAAAAAGTTATGAAAAATCCCAACAGGTCATTGTAAATCTAAAAGCTCAACTGGAAGAATCCATAAGGATTGAATAAACATACAAAAGTCATATGGAAGATAATTTGTGTTTGGAAGATGAAATAGAAGCACTGAGAAAGGAAGCAATAGAACAAAAACAATGTTTGGAAACCGAAAGAAAGGAAAGAGAGAAGAGAGAGAATATTTTGACAAATCATCTCAAGGAAATATATGAGGACTTAAATGAGCTTGAAGCATAATTTGGTCAAGAAGAGAGAAGACATGAAAAGGAAATTATCCCCTTGAAGATCCAACTTGAAGAAGCAAAGAGAACAGAAGAAGTCATGAAGACTTGAATGATGAAGAAAGAAGAAGAGGCTGAAAAAATTGAAGAAGAGATCACATTGAGAGACAAAATCGTCAAGCTCAAAAAGAATGTTGAAGAGACAAAAACATTCACATCATCAGTAAAGAATGTTGAAGAGATGCACTCCAGGTTGCCAGAAAAGCAGAATGAGGAAAAGAGTATTAGTTATGCAGAAGTTCTCTAAGGAGGGAATCATGGTCAGTCAAAATCAAAGAAAAGTGATAGAGACACATATTCAAGAAGACCTTCCACATTCAAGCCACAAAGAAACTTCAATAATGATCATGATCAACCAAGGAAGGAATTTAGAAGGACTACATCACAAAGAAAATCATTCACTCCTAGGTATGCAATTTTATTTTATGGTCATTTTTTTATTGTACTAACTTTGGACATAATGTTTCAGATTGCATGGCTTATGGAAGAAATGTTAAAGAAGCTCGTGATTGTAAAAACATGATGGATACTTATATGAAAGAGAAAATTGTTATGAGATATAAGAAATTATGGAAAAGAAAACAAGAACATGTAAATGAAGAGAAGATGAATGAAGGACATCCATAAGTCATACTCTCAGTATTGGAAATAGTACGAGATTAAGACAAATCTACAAGGAAAAAAGAATATGTCAGATACATGAAGGTTTGGAGAATAAATAAAAAGAAAGAAGAGCGGATTCAAATAAAGAACGAATCCCAGAGATCACAGGCTTTGCAGTAGTGCAAGAAAGAAAAGAAGAGGAAGTAAATAAATAACATGCCCAAGAGATTGTACTTTCAGGAATTGTAGTGCAAGATCAATCCATAGGCGGAAAGGAAGAAGTCATAGTTCAAAGAGATGATGAGTCTATAGACGAAGAGGAAGATTACTTCGCATCAAAGCAAGTATTTTTTTGAACCATCTAGCTTGGAGACTCCCAATAAATGTGAATATTTAACAGGATGAGTCAGTGCAGTAGCTACTACAAATCAGAGAACCATCCTTCGAGTAGGTTGAATTATTTGTAGAGACATATTTAGAGCATTCATATGGCAGAAATATAGAATGACAGATTGATCAGTTGCAGTCGTGAAGCCTTCATGATAGTATAGTGATAGATGGGTCAACATTGTGGACAATTGAGTATCAGAGTTATGCACAACTTATGACATATGGATAGATATGGATACTTAGCAGGTACATATAACTTGTATCATAGAAGATACATGGTAGTGTATTTACAATTTGAATCAGTGGAATCAATTAGAATCAGTTGGTCACAAAAAGGAATGTAAATGGAACAACACAACATGGAAACAAAAACCTCTGGCAGAATCTATATCATCATAGGGGCATTGTTGAATAGTATGGCCATGACAGATCATCTAAAATCAAGTAATAAATTATTTTTATATATATCATAGAGTTACAAGAGGAATCACCAATGGACAATTAGCAAGCACTCTAAGAGAGCAAAGGAAACATATGTAGGTAGCCCTACATTGATCTACATAAGATTTTCTAGAGAAGTCAAGGGAAGACAAATCATTAGAGAAAGAGATCTATAAATAAAGACTAGAAGCATGAAGACAGGGGGAGTTATCCTTTTTCCCATGATGTCAAATGCATGGAGAGAGAGAGAGAGAGAGAGAGAGAGAACAAATGCATGAAGATAGGGGGAGTATCCCCAAGGAGAGAGACCCTTTTCCATTGATGTCTAATGGAGAGAGTGAGAAACATTGATGAGGAGAAATAGTCATAAGGGGAGCATGTTGATTGGAGCATGATTTTTTCCATCAATTCTAAAGGGGGATATTGTTCGAAAGTTGGTTTGGACAATTGGTTGTCATTGATGTCAACCCTTAGAGATTTATGTCAACCCTTGGAGAAGTCTGAAAGCCTAGAAATTGGTTGAGATTTATGGTGATTTATTTTTCATTGATGGAGTGGTTGATGTTAGCACATATGATGGATGCATTTTATTAAGTCTACATGAAGCCCCAGAGGTGTGTTTATGGTACCCAAAGTTTTTTAAGGAATATGGACATGAAGGACAATGTAAATGCAGGTAGGACACTCATAGATGGATATTCTATGTCGTGTTGTTTCTGGTGATGGGTGTTATTCCATGTGATTCCTCATGGTTAGGGAGATATGGCCTTGTGGAGTTGAAAGCCCCAAAGAATGGTCAAGACGCCCCCAAAGTAGTTACAATTAAATTAATGAATGTGTAAAGTTGTTGCAACAAGAAAGTCAAGAATCCCTAAGACTAAGGAAATACGTTACCTAGAAAAATTATAAATACAGATCATGAGACAAGAATTTGACACACACTTAATTGAATATCTATATTAAGAGAATTTTATGGTCTAATTTTTTGGTTTATTGGTGAATCTGACAAAGAGACTGAGGCAGTGGAGAAAGATCAAGGAAATAGAGAAAGTTTCGGAGCTGCAGAGTGCAAAGTTTTTTATGTAACCCTAATTTGGGCTTAGTTGCGTATTTGACGTCGGTCAATACTAGACAAAGTTGGCCGAAAAGTATGGGTTTGGAGATATATGATGATATCACCATACCAAATATCATCAGTGCTGATGAGGAAAAGGGATTCATCGGGCAATGAATCAGCCGCTACATTTTCCGCTTCAGAATAGGGAAAGTTGCATATCAACTCAGCAAACACTAAGGATTTCTTGAACTTGGCGCGTTCGAATTCCAAGTCAAAATCCTAGAGTATCAAAATCCATTTGGAGTATTTTTCCCCTAGCAATTGACGCGTGAGAATGTGTTGCATAGGGTTGGAGATAGAAATCACTGTAGTTTTGCGCGAGAGGATATAGTGTCGGAAGTTTTGGACGGTAGCCAAGGCCAGTTTTTCGACATGTAAATACTTGATTTCAGTAGGTGTTAGACTTCGACTCAAGTGATATATAACATGTTCATTGTTAGCATCCTCCTCTTGAACGAGAACCATACCAATGGTGTAATCTGAGGCAACAAGGTAGAGGAAATAATCGCGACTGTAATCAGGGGGAAAGAGAAGCATAGCACGTGTTAGGGACAATTTCAAAGCTTCAAAATAATTGTTGGCAATGGTATCCCAGACGAACTCGGACCCCATTTTTAGTAGCCGCATAAATCCACGAGTTATCTCGGCATAATTTGGAATTAAACGACGAAGAAAGTTTGCTTTCCTCTGCAAACTTTGTAACTGGCGAAGTGTAGAAGGAGGAGGGAGATTAAGGATTGCCTCAAACTTTAAAGGATCCACCCTGATCCTTTGATGCGAAATGATAAAACCTAGAAGTCGGCAGGATTCCACGTAGAAAATGGACTTATGAGGATTCAAACGTATACAGTAGAACCGACAGCAGACGAAAATGGCTTGAAGGTGGGTTGGCTGATCGACTCGGCGCATTGAGTGAGCAGGTAAATCATACAGATATGGTTGAATGATGTGCTTGATATCATGGAAAGCATAATACATAGCGCGTTGAAAAGTTGCGCTAGCGTTCTTGAGACCGAAAGGGAGTTTTTGATAGGCAAAAGTACCCCAAGGACAAATAAAAGAAGTCTTATGTTGATCCTCAAGAACAATGTTGATTTGATTATACCCGGAGAAACCATCCATCAGAGAGAAGATTTCACTTTCGGCACAATCGTAAACAATCTAATCGACGAAGGGGGTAGGAAAGTTGTCTTTGGGACAAGCTTTGTTGATATCCCTATAATCAACGCATACACAAATTGTGCCTTATTTCTTGTCGATCGGGACAAGATTGGAAACCCAGTCAGTGAGAGACACCAGGTAAATAAAGTTGGCTTTAAGAAATTTCTCGACTTCAAGCTTGATAGCAGCCACTTTACGTGGGTGAACTGGACGAAGGCGTTTCCAGATGGGTTTAGCGTCGGGGTATGTCTTGATCTCATGTATCACAATGTCAGGGTCAATACCCGAAATTTCTTTGTAGTTCCAGGCGAAGATGTCACAAAACTCTTTGAAAAGGGATGTGTAGGTGACAATTTCGTCAGAAGAACACGAAGCCCCGATATGGACATTTTCGACAATTCCAGGTTTGATATATATGTCGAGGGGAATAGTGGGCGAGATATTGCTTAAGTTCCCTTCAAAAAACACATTGTGTGCGGACTCGAGAACGGTTGAGATGACGACAACGGTCGACGGGGTCGAGATCCGTTGATAGTTCTCAATGGTATATTGCTCTAGAAAGAGGATGGAACGATGATTTCCATCATCCGAAGGGGTGTCTTCCATGACAGACATGATAATCTCGTCCATGGTAAAAATGACACAGAAAGTATCTGGAGATAACTCATCAAGAGAAGGGGTAGAAGGGGTTGCCGATTGAATGGCCTGATAGGCAGATTCGACCAGACTTAATGGCATTTTGTCGCTGTAACGAAGATGATCTCCAGGGTCAGGTACTATCCATGGGTCATGAGACGCAGGAATGTCATGAATCAAGGTGGAGATCATGTTGATTGACGCAATAGATGAGCATGGAACATTGGGCGGTGGAATGGGGAAAGTACCCATTAACGAAGAGTCTTTTAGAAGGCCTACACTGACGTTCTCAAAACCCGATGGGGTTTTAGCGATGAATGGTACATTTCCATTACGGGTATCGGAATTAAAGAAGGCTAATTGGTCGACGGTGACTACCTTCCCTTGATGTGGGAAACGTACCACACGGAAAAGGGTTGACACAACTGCGCGCATGGAATCGATCCAGCTGCGGCCAAGCAGAAGCTTGTAATCAAAGGGATCGTCAAAGACTTCCACTTCGACTTGGACCATTTTTCCTTCTCACGTGATGGGCAACGAAGGAAGGACACCGTAGGTCTTAAAACCAGAGCCATTGAAGGCTTTGATAGTGTTCTGGGATTCATTCAAAGAGGGAGAGCCAATGGCTTTCCAGCAGGTAAGAGACATAACACACGTCGAGGCACCCTCATCGATAACGGTTCGACAAATGTTTTTGTCAGAGACAATCACTTGGATCTGGAACGTGAGTTGAGGAGGTAACCTTGGAATGTGATCTTCCAAGTCAAAAATTATTAAATTCGTATCCGACGGGTCGAGTCCACCAATAGCTTTCAACAATGCCTTACATTGTGTGGGACAACTTTGAAGGACTTCGAGGGATGACATCGCAGAAGGTGCTTGGGCCAGATCTTCAACAATGTTGTAGTTCTCGGAAGTATGAGCATGAGGATTGAAAGCCGATTTTCAAACGACGCCCTTTGGGGGGGGTTGAAGAACTGTGTCGAGGCTCGGTCGTTCAAGATGAAGAGGACCATTGGTAGGTGGAGTCGCGGGAGAGGGTTGTACCAAGGGAGGAGGTAGATCATCAACCTTCTCTTTAGAGGGAGAATAATCTTTGGCTCGAGTAGTGACTACAACGTCGCTCTGCTTTGAATTGCTAGTATACATCAATACATAGGATGTAGTAGAAGATGAGGGTTGGTCATGAATGACCAACTGATCCTGTTGTTGAGACGGGAAGGGTTGGGACAAAACGACCGGAGCAGGTGGTTTTAGAGCTCCTTGAAGGAACTTAGTGACCTCAGCGCATCGTGGACAATCCTTCTTGTAGTGATCATCGCCATAGATATGACAAGGGTATTGAGGTTTGCGCTTATCCCGATCGTCAATAGGTGTAGTTTTGGTTCGCTCTAATTGAGAAGTATTTTTGTCCTCCATATTCTTACCCCTTCCCTTTTTAGATTTGTTTTTACCGGTGGGGGTAGATTGAACTGCATTTACCTCAGAAGTCTTGCCGGTGAGAGGGGCAGGAGATGGAGCATTTTGAACATTAGAAGAAGAAGGTTTGGGGTTGGTGCTTGAGGCGGAATGTGATTGGGCTTGGAAAGTGCCAATCACACCGTCAGCTGCATGCGAAGCAGCTGGAGTAGTTGAAGTGGCGGAAGTGGAAGGACAAGGTAAGTCAGGTAGTAAATCGTAAAGGGTACTCGTTTATGAGTAAACGAGGTCAAGGTATTGAGCACAACTTATGGCCTACTCTTCTGTGACTACTCCACCCATGGCGATGTCACGACCGATGTCATTCACAAATGATTTGGTGAACCACTCTACCAGCAACTGATCGGGGAGTTTGAGTTTGATGAGACGTCGTCTCCGTCGCCACTCATGAATGTGATCGGATATATGAGTGGCTTTGTTTTGTTTGAAAGAACTCAAAATCTCGGTCCATGTTTCATAACAGATCGGTAACTGGTAGTGTGTGAGGAAATCCATAGCTAGGGTGTTGAAGTGAGTGAAGAAACCTCGTGGTAATTCAATATACCACTTCACAGCAAAACATGTGAGGGTTCGTTGAAAAACACGTAAACGAATAGAGTCATCCATCAACGAGTTGGATGAACACCAGAGGTGAAAAGTCATGACGTGATTTTTCGGGTCCTCTCTCGCTTTTCCATCAGCCACCCTCAGAGGTGCACCTCCCCACTACTACCAACCTTCTCGCCCCCCCAGTTCTTAGGTCAAGTGAGCCTTTAATAATTCCTCCAAGTTAATGGATTGTTATTTTTCCATGTTTTCATTGCCACCAATTGTTAGGTAGATAAAGAGGTAGTGGGGGGGGGGTATAGTGATAATAGAGGAGGTCATTCAATGTAATGTGGCCTAGGTCCACTGTATTATTAAATAAGTCCCACTATGGTAGTTAGATATAATAAATATAAGAGAACTTCTTAGAAGGTTTTGCTTCTAGAATATTTATCCTCTATAATGTTCTTAGGTAATGGTAGCAATATATAAAGGGTTTCAAGCAATATAATGGTATATGAAGAGAAGTAGTGTATTTGGATCTGAATCTCATTAGGAGGAAGCCCCCGCGAAGAGGCAAGTGAACATGAGAGGATCCCTTCCATAATAGGATCCATTGTATGGTGTTGCCCTACATCAAGGGTTTGATATAATAAAGTGGTGGTTTTCTATATTATTCTATGAATATTTGTGTTGTTTTTGTATGCAATTATGTGGCTCTTAACAAGTAGTATCAGAGCACTTTCCTTGGCAGGAAGTGTGGGAAAATATTTTTTTGCAGATTTATGTTTTCGGAAAAAGAAAGAGGGCCACGAAATTCCGGATGATTTTTGTAGGTTTTGGTGCAAAATTTGAAAAAATGGGTTGTATATCAGAGTTCATCTTAGAAAATCACCCAAGTTATAAAAAAAAAACGTCTAAAACAGAGTCTGGGAAGTCAAGTTATTTGCATTTTAAAATCTGCAATTTTTAGGGGGTTTTTTCTGGGGACGATCGCATGAGTTTTTTTATTTATATAGCATCTAAGGCCGATTTTTCAAACAAAATTGCATATCTGAGTTCCTCTCACAATTTCACCCAATTTCAAAACAAAAATCGTCCAAATCGAAGCTATGGAAGTGAAGATATCATTGATTTAAAATCAACTATTTTGGGGGGNGACGGGACTGTATAGTTCATAAATTTTCATAGGGTGCTCAGATTGTTACTAGATCAATGTCATTAAATAAATTATTTTAAGAGTTTTCTTTTGGTATATTTTATGTGGTGTTTCCAATGGCTATTTCCTCTTAAACCATCGAATAAATTATATAGATGATTGAAGCATTCAAAGTCCAATTGTATGACACATTGCATGACTTTGTAGATGGTCTCACAGACGGCCTCAATGATAGTTTTCGTAGTATTCAATATTCATTGGATAGCATGTAGGATATATTTCTTATGGAGGACATCAAGGATGAATATAATCAAGAAATATATGCTCGGTATGATTTTGAGGCTGATTGCGATGATTGGTATATGGATAGTTGTCATTTATGGGATGAAAACCACTTACATATTTTATTTGATTACTCTACTCCACCTTCTGTAGAAAACATCAATGTCCCACATCAAGAGTTTTTTATGATTACCAGCGTCCAGCCTGCATATTCTACAATGGTATTGTTCCTTCCAAATTTAGATTTGACCATTTCCCACTATGTGGATGGATATTCTTATTTGGATCCACATGATAGGTGTCAATATTGGGAGCATCATTTTCAGTTGGTTATTGGATGTTGATATTTTCTGTGTGGATTTCACATGAGCACTTGGACATGGGACCCTAGTTTACAATGGCGGTTGGACTACTTCAACATGGTGGCTTTGATTTCTCAATGAGACCCTAGTTCTCTAGTCTATTTCATCACTATGATTCACACTTCTCCATGGGACCTTGGTATATGGTTGTACATCAAGCATTGAGGACAACGCTTTCATAAGGGGGATGGAATGTTAGGTAACTAGATAGGTAGTGGAGGGAGGGGGACAGAGGGCCCATAGTGATAATAGTGGAGGCCATTCAATGTAAGGTGGACTAGGGCCACTGTATTATTAAATAATGCCCATTATGGTAGTTAGATATAATAAATGAGTAGTTAGATATAATGAATGTAAGAGGACATTTTAGAAGGTTCTTCTTCTAGAAGATTCCTCCTCTAGAAGGTTCTTCTTCTAGAAGATTCCTCCTCTAGAATGTTCTTCGATAATGGTAGCACTATATAAAAGGTTTCAAGCAATGTAATGGGATTTGAAGAGAAGTATTGTATTTGGAGTTGAAGCTCATTAGGAGGAATCCCCCTCAAAGATACAAGTGAACAAGAGAGAATGTCTTCCATAATATGATCCATTGTATGGTGTTTCCCTACCTCAAGGGTTTGATATAATAAAGTGGTTGTTTTATATATTGTTCTCTGAATCTTTGTGGTGTTTTTGTATGAAAGTATTTGGTTCTTAAAACTAACGCATCATGAGAGACCATCATTATATTTCACTCACCCATAAATAAAAAGAATAATTTTGGTGTTTGGACTATACATTTTGACAAGGTTAAGCCTAATGATAGTTCTATTGCTTATATATTTCTAATCCAATGCAAAAGTACTGCCCATTGTAGATCACATTACCAAATTTTATGCTTTAGATATTCCTTGTTTCAAGGAGTTTGTAGGGTTTATGTGCATGGAGATTTTGAATTCATTATTAATTAGGTTAGAATATTTCGACATGTTTAGGATATCCACTTAAAATTTTAGGTCAATAAGGCCATTGAGTTCCTCTTTAAATTTTAGAGTTTGAAATTTTTTTTTAAAATTGAAATGAAATTATATTGTAGAAACCTTATCCAATTTAAATTCATATTATTTCACTACTTATACTAAGTTAAAGCTACCTTCAAAGCTTCTATTTTATACATCTCTAGTGAAATAAAATAATTTAAAAACCCCTTCACATTATGGATATAAGCTTCTATTTTATACATCTCTAGTGAAATAAAATAATTTAAAGACCCCTTCACATCATGGATATCCCTCTGATCCTAAACCTATTATCAATAGGTCCATTCCAAAATTTATATTTTTTTCTGAGGAACTTCAATCTACTCCTTGATTCCTCTTATTTTTTTCGAAAGAACTTGAATCTACTTCTTAATTCCAGAATTTATATTTTTTTAAGGGGGAACTTGATGAATCTACTCCTTGATTCCTCTTATAATAGTTAAACGATTAGGAGAATCAAAGTAATGCCTTCTTCATTCAATTCTTAAATGCAATATTTCAAATTTGTTTTCCTTGGATCAACAATTGATGGTATCGAAACATTAATAAAAACACACCCTAGCTCTGATATTATTTTTATCCCAAAAATGTTTGATGTCGAATAATCAATGTTTAACTTATGTTTATTCCATTTATGTATTTGACATTAGGTCGATGACTTGAAATGACAATTTTGTGCCGAAGGTACACCATGAACATTGGTTAGATGTGGAATGATCACGTTTTTTTTTTTAATACGAAATTCCACACTTCATCGATGTGTTTAATGTCGATTGGTGTCGAGCTTATGTTGGTTAACTGATGTTTAATGTGTGTATAATGAATTGTTTTCCATGTGATTACAATGGGTTTTCCAACGTTTAAACATGGAATATTCGACATCACTACGTGGATGTATAAGAATTTTTAAGGAGATTCATATTCAACATTTAATCTTATAGGGATACCTAGAAGCTTTTAATTTTAAGGTTAAGAGTTCATTTTTCTTAATTGTTAGGAAACAAGTTAATAAACCAAGATCCAAAGGCATTTAGCATGAACAGAAGATTCTTACGAGACCCCTAATGAATTGCTTTAAGTGGTATGGTTTTTCTTAAATAACAATAATGACTCAGTTTCAATTCATGAATAACAACAACTAATGACTATCCTCACTATCTTTTAAAATCTAAGTTAGGATAGATTTTTTCACTTTTTATAAGAAAATATAAAATTTATGACACCAGTATTTCATAATTGTTCGCATTAGGAAATCTACCTATAAATTCAATGCAATAAGGTGATCCTTGTGCATTTTTCAAATATCTTTCTAATAATATATAGTCATTTAAATTTAATAAATTTAATAGCAAAAAAATTTAAAACTAATTTAATCACTTAGATTATGAACTATTTAAATGAAATTATTTATATTATGACAAGATTTTTACCTTTAATTTAATTTTAATTACTTCATATAAAATTTATTATCTTCTTCACCATTTCCTCTTAAAATGTTCTACTCCTACAATATTCTATTTTTTAATTTGAGCATGCTGTAAAAGAAGACGAAATTTTAATATCTATTGAGTTTTTCAATATCCACTAACTAAACATATAATAAATAAATTATTTATTTATTTTTTCTTTTAAAATCAAAATAAAATGTTACTTTCCTAATAATTTTGAAAACGTAATATAATAACATGTATTAAGTATGATAATTTATTAACTTAAAATTTCAAAGCTTGGTAAATGCATGAATAGATTAATAGATTGGAATATAATAACATGTATTAAGTGTTAACTTAAAATGTCAAAGCTTGGTAAATACATGAATGAATAGATTGGAATAGTAGGGTATATGGGTTTGGTTAAAAACAAGGCTCAATTTCGATAAAAATAATAAAGAATATTATCTTAAAAAATGATAACAACATAAACCCTCTTTCAAATTTAATCCCTGAGTGAGAAGATATAATATTTTTTTTTATCTTATGGAAATATAAATGTAAAATATTTATTACTAGTGTAAATCTATCTGAAAGTATTTATTACAGTGTAAATCTATACGAATTCTCATGACTCAGTGGGTTCTTTTGAAATCAGGAAGGTAGATAAAACACAGATGAGATGGATGGAGCAGATGCTTACATCAGTAATCTTTACCTCCTGAAAACGTGGCTTATGTTTGTGTGTGCGCGCCCACCTAAAGGTTTCCTCCTCTTCTGTAATCTACCAAGCATAATAATCAAACCTCTTATTCCATACAGAGGGTAAGAACCCTGGATCCATATGATTTTGTAATTTATATAAATATTTTTAAACCATCTTTGTGGATGAGAAATGTCATGAGATATATAATACTGTTAACATGTAATTTTAAAAGAATCTCAGTTAGAAATAATCAAAGCTTGGTCTCTATGTTAAAACTTTCATAATTTTAACAAAATTTGAATGCCCAATTTCCCTTATATCTGGATGATCTGTTCTTTTAAGACTTTGTTATCCAACCAGATTGGCGTACACTCCTACCTCGACCTGCTTATGCCATTTTTTATAAATATCAAAGAGAATAAAAGGGAATTTTGGAATAATCACACATAGAATAGATACATTCCATAAGCGAATTTAGTAACAAATTTAGATCAAAATTCTAACAAACAAATGTACTTCATATCTAAAATTTAATTGTAGATTGTAAAAATTAAATAGATAAACTACTTGGACTAAATTTTGTTCCACATGGACCAACAAAGTAATCCATGACACTTGTAGCACAAATTAACCCAGAATTTGATGAAGTTGTCCAATGGTCTCCCAATCAATTTTGAGATGCAACCGATAAATTCATTGTATGTTATGTTACAGATTCATAGATGGAATTATTGGCTATTTTGTTATCATTTGAAACTATTTCCTTTTATGAGTTTCTCATCATTGATCATTTCAGAGTTCATAGCTTCATGCAAGGCATTTCCTCTTCTAAGTTTTTGGTCTTGGATCATTTCATAGTTCATAGCTTCATGCAATGCACATTTTGGTGGCACCTCAAGGATAGAGCTTGACAGTATGAATGTTTTGGTGGCACCTGGAGGAGCGAGCTTGACAGTATGCATGTTTTGGTGGCACCTCGACGAGCGAGCTTCACAGTCTGCACATTCCATATTTCACCTGGAGAAGCAAGTTTCACATTTTGGTGGCACGTGGAGGAGAGATCTTCATAGTAAGCACATTTTTGCGACACTTGGAGAAGTTAGCTACATAGTAGAGGCATATGGAAGCCATAAGAAATAAATGTGTACAACTACATCAAAAATATGAAGAAAGAGGTGTTGACTTCCAAGAAAACTATTTTAAATATATTTGTATAACCTACATTAACTATTAATCACATTAAGGTGGGGCCGACCTATACCCTTTACATTACAATTAGGGTTACAGGCAGGTCTGACTCTTGAACAATATAGCAAGGGATCGTATACACCCACTAGTGCTCATCCACTAGGGTCACATCCATAGGAATGTCCATATCTCTAGCTCATTGCATTACACATGAGAACCACTTCTTCACTAGTGCTCAACCACTAGGATTATATCCACCTGTGCTCATCCACATGCACGTCCACTCAACAGATCTTCTTTCCCACTGCGCTACATAGGAGAGTCATCTGGAGTTTCTCATCAACTCTTCGCTCAAAGGAGGCTAATACATCATCTTCATTTTTGTTCTCATGACGATGCACCCAACACTTTAGGATTTCATATGTTCGCCTCGTGCTCAGCCACAGGCACATCCAACTCTGCAGATCTCCTTTCTCACCGTGTTACATAGGAGAATCATCTAGAGTTCTTCTCAACTCTCTGTGATCAGAAAAGATCTTTTAAACGACAATGGTTGAGTTATTTTACCATTTAGGAAACTAATGAAAGCGGAAGAAGGAAATAGGAAACATAGCAGCCATTAAGAAATATACATATCTGAACATAAGCATGAAGAACAAAAAACCATAAAACACCAAAGTGATAACGGATTTCAGCAATCTCTCCTACGTCTTCGGGCCTTTGTCTCAGTGGGTGAGGCTTTCTTATTTTTGTTCGAAGCTTTAAAAGTGCATCATGACATTTCCAAAAAGGTTACAAACTAATCTAGTCATGTTCTTCTAGATCTCTAGAACCCAACAAAACTGATGACACTCTAATCGGATGAACGGAGCTCCCATAAATGGCCCACAAAGGTGCCCTCCTCAATGGCTTCCCTATATAAAAATGGATTTGGCTTGGAAAATATTCAACATGTACCTATTTTGAACCTTCCCCATGGCTTCAATAACCTCTGGTTTAAATAGGCCTGAAGTTCGTAACAATCTCCCAACTTCCCCCCAAGATCTGGCCTAAAAAAAGGCCCAATATCCCCCAATATTGGCCAAAAATCTCTAAAAACTGGCTAAAATCCATTAAAAACCATTAACATATAATATAAAACCCATTTAATGGAAAAATCAAGGGCGAAACCCCCTTTCTCCACGCTCTTGGTCCTATGGAGCACCTCCATGTGGCCCTGCGCAAGCGTTGATCCGTTGGCCCCCTCTGTTTCTGGGTGTTGGTCCTGTGGCATGGCCATATGGCCTAACGCTATAATATCCACACGCTAACCCTACCAGAAAATCCCATGGTCGTAAGCTTGTGGTTACACCCCTGATCGGTGGGCTAGCCCTACCGACCAGGGCTAACCCCAAAACCTTTGCACGCCAAATGTCAAGGTGGAGACACGGTCATATGGAAATGAACCAGGGCTAAACCTGAAACCTCTGCACACCAAGGGCTAGGGCTAGGCCCCAAGCCTTTTAATCCTCCCGAAATACAACCCTATCACTTTAATTAAAAAATTTACACTATATTATTCAAGGAACACTACGGGCGGGCTGGCTAGTCCAGCCCTGCCAAAGCTCCTTCCCCCTAGGTGGAGGTCTCGGGTTCAAACCTCGTAGTGTCCAAACAATTTTGCCAATGAAAATGACCAATGGATGGGTTCCATGTGGTAGCCCATGACTGGGCCACATGGCACCACGCTATTCACCGGATATATGCCACATGTCAACCCTCAAATTGACCACATGTCATACCTAATCAGTACATCTTCCCAGTCAGTACAATTTCCCAGTCAGCACACTTGTACCTACCACTATACCTTGCCATGTCATCTTGTGCCACATGTCACATTTGTAGTGGTGCCATGTGTCACACTCTGTCTGGTCCACCTGTACCTACCCACATCATCGCCAACGTACCCTACCACATCATATGTATGAACGTATTTCCTATACATTCATATTCCATGTGGCACTGTACGAACTATACAGACTGTACAATCATCAATTTTTTGTCTGCTTAGCGAAATGAACAAACCGCGATATCTTCAGCATACAAAATTTGTTTAAGCCCATTCAAGTTGATTTGGGTTCGTATCGATGAGACCTATTTACGCGTCCTTTTTGAAGCCATTCTGAGAACTTTTATTTTTAGGCCTTCCTGGACCCATTTTGGTCTCGAGATCCAATTCTGAATCACACCTCCCCACTAAATACCTTTTGGTCCTCCAAAAATTTACTGACCAGTCATCAAGTGCGAGATAGACCAGCCCACTTGTTCTATGTCTTTAAACTCTGTCATTTTCACCTATCTCATCAAGATCAACTGTAAAAATATCGTGATAACTGACAGCATATTCTTAGCCATTTGTACCTTGTCACATCTTACTGAAGCCACTATCATCCATGTTGAAAACATTACTAATGATAACATCAGAAATATGATTGCAAATGAGTTGATATGTTTATAATACTTACACGACATTATATTATCTTGAAGCAAAGTGTGATTGATCTTCCATTCTACAATCATCTCATGTTCTTTCTTAAGATCAATTACTTGATTTGAAACAATTATAGGTGTGTTTCTTGCTTGAGACACCTTTCTTAATTGTTCCATAGTTTGAAGATATTTATTTGCCTTTAAATGATGAGCATGAACAACATATTCTTGATCTGCTTTGGTTAATTCATATTGATTCTTTTCCCTATAGAAGATTTCTTTACGATCATACAAGTAAGGACTACCTAATACCATTCCACATTCATTGAGTGGCACCACATCACATGTTTCCTCGTCCACAAACTTAGATGAAATTGCAAAATTTAATGTGCATTTCTTTGTTATGTGCAATTGATGATTGTTTCTTATCCATTTAAGTGTGTAAGGATTATGATGTATCTGAGTGTTTAATCCCAATTTTTTAACCAATTCCTCTGAAATCAAGTTTGATTGAGATCCACTATCTATCAATGTGTCAACCTTAGTATGTCTCATAATGACCCTTATGTGAAACAAATTACTTCTAGAATCAATTCCATCACTAATTTTACCTATCAAACCAATCAATGAGACTTTAGATTCATCACCTGAATCTGATCCCAAGTCTGTTGGTTGTGTTGTTGTTGCAACTATTTGCCTTCCTTTCCTTTATTTGAACCACTTTGGTCTCTTCTCGGGATGAAATTTCCAACAACGGTCCTCATCATGCCCTTCTTTCTTGTAATGCTTGCAATAGGGCTTCTCTTCCTTTATTGCCACTGAATTTTTCTTTTTTCCATTCCACTTCCTTTTGTCCTCTTTCCTCAAAGATAACTCCCCTGATACACCAACTCTTGTTTTCTCTTCTTTAATGTATGTCACTTGAACATAAACCTCATCAATATTAGTAGCTCCAAATAGGAATACCGTATTTCGAATATGTGCAGGTAAACCTCCTATATACTTCATAAGAGTTTCTTGCGTATGTAAAGGAATATCTAACATCAATGCCATCTTACGAAAACCATCTTTGTATTCTTACACTGTTTGTCCTTTTATTATTTTAAGACCTTTCCATTCAATTAAATATTTATCTTTATAACCCAAAGGATATAATTTATTTCTAAGTGAAAAAACAAAAACTTTCCATGATGGAAATACATTACCCACTTGTTGTGTGCCATTTTGCAACTTTCTTTGCCACCATATGAGTGTTGTGCTTTCAAGTCTAAGCGATGCCAAATTGATCTGAGTTGCCTCATCCTTGATTTTTTGCACACTGCAATAAAGCTCCATCTTTCTGACCCAATTATCAAGTCTCTTTGCATTGACTTCACCATCATACATAGGTAATTCAAATTTCACATCAATTTTAAGTAAAGGCATTTCTTGTTTATGTTTATGCACATGTTTTCCTTCAATGGATTTAGAAATTGAAATTGAAGAAGAAGATGATGATGGAGGTGAAGGAGGAATTTGAGGAGGATCCTCTCCTTCTTCACTTTTGACCTTTGAAGATTCACCTAGATTCAATCTCTTCTGTTCCAAGTAATCCTCATACAAAACCTGCATCATCTCCGACATGGTAAAGAAAGTTTTTCGAAACTCTTTCTCATCCTGAGAAAGTCCCTCTTTCGATGCCATCTTCTCACTTTGATAAGTTCTCTTTCTCAATCAAATCAATGGATTCACTTTGACAAGCTCACCTTCACCATGATTTAGCCTTTCCCTGGTAATCATTCACACTCAAAAACCAACCATCAACTAGCTCTAATACCACTTGATCCGAAAAGATCTTTTAATCGACAATGGTTGAGTTATTATGCATGAGTTATTTTACCATTTAGGAAACTAATGAAAGAGAAAGAATGAAATAGGAAACATAGTATCCATTAAGCAATATACATATCTGAACATAAGCATGAAGAACAACAAACCATAAAACACCAAAGTGATAACATAGTTCAACAATCTCGCCTACGTCTCTAGGCCTTTGTCTTAGTGGGTGAGGCTTTCTTATTTATGTTCAAAGCTTTAAAATTACATCATGATAGTTCCAAAAAGGTTACAAACTGATTTGGTCTTGTTCTATCAGATATCTAGAACCCAACAAAATTGACAACACTGAAATCAGATGAACGAAGCTCCCAGAAATGGCCAGTAAAGGTGCTCTCCTCAATGGCTTCCCTGCATAAAAAAAAGGGTTTGGCTTGAAAATTATTCAGCATGTACCTATTATGAACCTCCCCAATGGCTCCAAGAACCTCTAGTTTATATAGGCCTGAAGTTGGTAACAATCTCCCAACTTCCCCCCAAGATTTGGCCTCAAAAAGGGCCCAATATCCCCCAATATTGGCCAAAACTCTCTAAAACCTAGCTAAAATCCATTAAAAATCATTAACATATAGTATAAAATCCACTTTATGGGAAAATAAAGGGTGCAACTGTAATTTTTAAACCTGTGAAGTAAAGCAATGCATATAGATTCTTAAGCAAAACAAAATTTAATCAATGGCTCATACACAGAGTACACAGACATTTTATACCGGAAACCCTCAACCGGGAAAACATTTCTTATATTCATTATTGAATTTCACCTTTCTTAGGTATTCTGTAGATACCAAAACCCTAATCCCTTAATCCAGGATTAATTTAGTAAACCGCTAAAAATAGCAAAAACCGCCCCAAAAAACACTTTTGGGGCGCTGCCCCGAACCTCGTTGGCCTCGGGATAACGCCCGGTGCCAAACGTTGCGTGTAACAAGGGGAGGGCATACCTACCCCCCCCCCGCTGTGACACCCCTAGGAAAGCACCCGATGCACACGACACAAATATCACTACTAGAGGGATCGTCAGATGCAATTGTCAAAGGTGACGCGCCCACACACACACATGCAAAGAATATAACACATACCCAAAATTCTCCCACTTGTTGTTTTCTTTGCATCTAGGGGTCTAGGGGATTATATATTCAACAATCCAGGGAAGCAATGCCCATTGTTACTCTACACCAGGAGAAATTTTCTGTGCTCACAGACTTTGTCAATGAATCTGCAAAATTCTTCAAAGAGTCAACCTTTTCCAGCAACACCTTCTTTTCCTCAACCATGTCTCTCACAAAGTGATATTGAACATCAATATGCTTTGTCTTTGAATGATAAGTTGGGTTCTTTGCCATGAATATTTCACTCTCACTGTCACAATCTAATCTCACTGCTTGTTGTACCAACCCAATACCTGAACACAATCTTTGTAACCATACTG
>SNQJ01S0034192.1:68982-101084 GCA_010110895.2 Picea sitchensis | reverse complement strand
TAAAAAGTTTAATTTTATTTAAAAAATTAAAATAAAATTATATATTTAAAATATTTATGTTTTTTTGGTAAGTAAGATGTATATATTACCTTTCATGGTTGCTTTTAGAAGAAACCAACTCCGATTAGATTTGATAACAAATAAAATTCTAATTTTATTATTAGATTTTTTTTAAAGGAAGTAAAAAGTTTAATTTTATTTAAAAAAATAAAATAAAATTATATATTTAAAATATTTATGTTTTTTTGGTAAGTAAGATGTATATATTACCTTTCATGGTTGCTTATAGAAGAAACCAACTCAGATTCACATATTCGTCAGAATCGCCTTTTCCGTGTAACTAAGCGTTTGAACTTAAAAATAGACTGTTATTTCATTATGGCTAGGTGAGTTCCAACTTGTTTTATGAATTCATTCAAGTAGACATGGAGAATTTGGTCCACGGGCATAAAAACCAAATCTAGCAGTTCACCCAAATTGGATCTTTGGAAAAAAAAAAAAAAAAAAAAAAAAATTGTAATTTTTTTAATAAGAATGTAATTGTTTTGTTTATTTTATTTTATCTTTTTTTGGAAAAATTGAAAGTGGGAATGAACAATCATGATGGGTGGACTTCCAAATGAATCCCATTACAAAAAATGAAGGTTGTAGGGAAGCAAGGATAACTAGGAGGAAAGTTGTAACATACCCATCCACCCACAGGCTAGGCTACACTAACTTTGAGTCCCCTTCTGGAACTAATTCGACTTTTGATACATTCCTCATTAATAAATATGCATGAAATGTTCACATGTATAAATCAAGATTCTATTACAACATAACATAAATGAACTGTATGTCATGCACAACAATAACCAGCAAGCATATATATTCTAAATATTGAATTCAACGATAAATAAATACACATCAGAATAAAGCATACATAGGTAAATAACCATAACAATGATCACTTATCTTTTTTGAAAACGGGACACCAACTGCCTGCAAACCAAGGATGTTCCACCCAACCGTAGAAATTGTTGTTCCAAGTCTCAGCAGCAATGTCACCCCTGATCCAGGGCTGAATCCACAAGGATGGTTCCAGAGTGTCACTCGGCTTCCAAAACCATTTAACACTCAATTTCTCACAGGCTTCCCATCACCCAAAAAAATTCAAGTACCCAACTCTCTTATACCCAGCCTGCACAAGCCAAGAGAATGGACCCCCCCCTTCTCTGCCACNCTCCTTCTAGGGCTCCAATGCAGCTAGTCTAGTACTCCATGTTGGGACTCTCATGACTCGCAGTTGTGAGAAAGACTGGGCACATACCAAATCATCTCATACATGCAGGTCTTGATTCACGGTTGGATTACACTAGCAGTCTCTACATCCAACAATACCATGGCTTCTCTTCAGCAGTTCGTTTTTCTTTCCCAAGCCAAGACAGGAATGAGGAAAGATGAGTGGGTGTTAGAATGAATGGAGTGAAATCCCAAAGAAAGGTGTGAACAACGAGCAATTGAGTGAATGAGTGCATGAGTGAAAAATGAGTGAATGAGTGAAGCAACCAACACAAGAACGAGAACAAGAATGGGTGTGAGAACCCCCAAACAGAACAAGGATGGGTTTATGTAATTCTTGGAATTAAGGAACCCACTTGGCCTTCCCCCCAGGAAGTTCATGTAATTGTTATTCTTCATTAAGACAATAATGGGTAAATAAAAAATATGAAATAAACACTTAGCCCCTCATAGCCCCCTATAACTCTTGTCTTTGTCCGTCTAGCAACCAACGATGTGTTTATTATTAATAATGATCAAAGCATTACATTTCCTAGGCACGTTGGCCTCTTAATAATTTTTTAGGCACTCTGACCTTTCATAACTTAACAAAATACAATATTTAATATGGGGTTCAAAACCTGGGGTATTACATCCCCTCCCCCTTATTTTGGCATTGTCCTTAGTGCATATACCAAAAAAGAGACCAAAATCTCAAAAATTATTCAAAAAGTTGTGGGTACTCTGCCTGTATGGAATCTTCATGCTCCCAGGACTGTAGCGGGTCCACTGGACTTTTACGAGCTCTATAACTCGATTCCAGAGCATTTTGACTTTTTTGTCCAATATTTGCATTGGCTGGACCTGAAAGTCTCCCTCTGTCTCTACCTGAATCAGATGTCAATCAACAACATGGTTAGGATCATGTACATATTTTTTTTAGCAAAGAGACATGAAATGCATTATGTACATTCATGGAAGCAGGAAATGCAAGCATGTATGCAGCTGACCCTATTTTGTCCAATATCTCAAATGGACCATAGAATATGGCTGCTATCTTTGTACAACTACCCAACTTCAAATAGCTCTTCTTCGACTTCACTTTTAAAAACACATGCTCCCCCACTTTAAATTATCTAACTGTCCCCAATCTAATACTTCTAACTCTAGAAAGAATTGGTCTAAGTTCTTGGAATGTGCATGTTTGCTACCCTTCCCTTTCATATTTTATGGCAAGTTGGTTTCCGTGCTTATTCTATGGTATCTTGGAATGTGCATGTGTGCTACCCTTCCCTTTCATATTTTATGGCACATTGGTTTCCGTGCTTATTCTATGGTATCTTGGAATGTGTGTTGTGTGGGCGTGTTACAGATAGTGGATTCGATTCAAGTATGTTGTGTTGAAGTTCAGGTGGGAGTTTTTTAACATTTGTTCAGGTTCGACTTATAAAGGATGGTGTCTAAGAAGTTTTATGTCGAAGTTCTTCCATCTTGTGTTTTTCCAACAAAAAAAAATTATACAAAATTATGTTCATATCAAATATATTATCATATTATCATGTTCAAGCTAATTATAATTATAAAATTTTGTTATTGAGATTTGATAATAACTAAAAGTCTAATTTTATTATTAAGATTTGATTATGTTTGATTAATTTTTTTAAAGAAGAAAAAAGTTTTATTTTATTTTAAAAAATAAAATAAAATTATATATTTGAAATATTTATATACAACTTGAGTGGGCCTAATGGTTAAGAACATGTGTTTTCTCTTAAGAGGTCACAGGTTCAAATATAATTGTGACTGGAAACAGTATATATGTGACTTCTCAATTATTAAAACACTTTTAGCAACAATAGTACATTGCCCAGTCACCACAGGTAAAGATCTCACGTTTGGATCAAGATAAAACTTGCATCATATATGAACATTGAAAAATTTCAATGTTATTTTCACCCCCCAAAAGAATCTAAGTAAGCTATGAAGAAACCTCTATAGAGAAAAATAAAGGCGACCCAATGTGTAAAATATATATTTTTATTTAATTTTGAAGTTCCCAATTCAACTTGAGATTTCCCTAGCCTTGAGGGTTACAATACTGTAGTCCCCTCTAATTATAATGTAGACTAGGATCTATTCCTTTTCTCTATATATATGTTTGTGATATTTTCAATTTTTTTTTCTAAGATCATCCTCTACTTCTTTGTCTAGGGTTTATTTATTTATTTGAGTGACCATTTTGTTTTGTTATTTTTTAGTTGGTTACTTGTTCTTTTACTTTATATATGTTTGTGATATTTATATATGTTTGTGATATTTTCAATGTTCAGATTATCCTCTACTTCTTTGTCTAGGGTTTATCTATTTGAGTGATCGTTTTGTTTTGTTATTTTTTAGTTGGTTACTTGTTCTTTTTCTTTTATTAGTTTAGCTTTTTATTTTTCAAATGTCTTTCTTGAGAGGTTCCTTGTGTAATTCCAAATTGTCATATTTTCCTTTTATATAACATTTTCTACTCAATCTTTAACAAATCTAGTGTAGCATAATATTTTCTTAAACCTGAGGTCTCAATGTAGTTGTGTAGGTTGGATCCTTTTGGGTATGTAGGAATTTAATCACTATGGCTATTGACATGGATTTTACATAAACTTGATGGGCCATTGACATGGATTTTGATTATGCCATGTTTTGATTGGACATTTAAACTATAACTTACGAGGTCATAATGTTATATTTACAAACTAATGATGTAATTTGTTCAAAAAATCATGAGACATAAAAATAAATTTATATGGCATGCACTTGCAAAGTATAATTATGGATAGTATACTAAGAACATACAAAGTATTTGGCATTATTTTTACCTTGTCAAAAAGTATGTGTGAGAACATTTGATGAGTTATGTGGCCTTTTCCCATAAGAATAATGTACAATTTATAGTGATGACATGATTGAACATGCCTTTGAAACAAAGGAAAAAACTAAGGGAAGGAGTACTTATGATCAACCAATACCATACCAATAAGCCTATAATCAATCGACTTGCAACATGTTGTAAATATGATGGTAGTCTAGTCATTAACCAATAAAGTGTAGTGGAGGAAATGATACAATTTTTTGGGAATAAATATGTAATATGGAGCACATGGAGAATTTGGTCAATGGGGCATAAAAACTAAACTATGCACCATAATTGAGTGCTATAAACTCTCATAAGTGTGTTTTGGAAATGTCGATGTGAGCATGCTATCCACAATTACTTAATCCATATTTTTCAAAACTTAACCCCTTAATGCAAAAAATGCATTGTCTCTTATTGAGAAAAACCCTAGTTATGAAGATCGTTGAATAACACATTTTTTGGGTGATGGAATCATGAGAGAGTAGTGCTCATAGCTATAATTTGATTTCATGGTTCCAATGCAATCAATATTTCATCGATCCAAGTCTTGGTTATTTCATTATGGCGAGGTGAGTTCCACTTTCTTTATGAATCCATTCAAGTAGACATGGAGAATTTGGTCCACAGGCATAAAAACCAAATCAAGCAGCTAACCCAAATTGGATCCTCGGAAAAAATATTTTGTAAATTTTTTAATAAGAATGTAATTGTTTTGTTTATTTTATTTTATCTTTTTTTGGAAAAATTGGAAGTGGGAATGAACGATATGATGGGTGGACTTCCAAAGGAATCCCATTTAAAAAAATGAATGTTGTAGTGAAGCAAGGATAACTAGAAGGGAAGTTGTAACATACCTAGACACCCACAGGTCGGGTTACACTAACTTTGAGTCCCCTTCTGGAACTAATTCGACTTCTCATACATTCTTGATTAATAAATATGCATGAAATGCTTACATGCATAAATAAAGATTCTATTATAAAATAAAATAAATGAGTTGTATATCATGCACAACAATAACCAACAAGCATAGATATTCAAAATATTGAATTCAACGATAAATAAATACACAAGGGAATAAATCATACATAGGTAAATAACCATAACAGAGAGAACTTATCTTTTCTAAAAACAAAACACCAATTGGCTGCAAAACAAGGGCGTTCCACCCAACTGTAAACAATGTTGTTCCAAGTCTCAACAGTAGTGTCACCACCAAGTTAGGGATATGAATCCATAAGGATAGTTCCATAGTGTCACTCAACTTCCCAAACCAGTGATCACTCAAGCTCTCACAGTCTTCCCAACACCCCCAACAATCCAAGTACCCAACTCTATTCTACCTAGCCTACACAAGCCAAGAGAATGGACCCCCCCTTCTCTGCAATGCAGTCCGTCAGGTTGTCCATCTCCTTCTAGGGCTCCAGTGCAGTTGTTCCAGAATCTTCATGCTAAGACTCTCAGGACTCGCAGCTGTGAGCAAGACTGGGCACATACCAAAGCATCTAAGACATGCAGGTCTTGATTCACGACTAGATTACACCAGCAGTCTCTACATCCAAAAATACCATGGTTTCTCCTCAACATTTTTTTTTCCTTTCCCAAGCCAAGACACGAATGAGGAAAGATGAGTGGGTGGTAGAATGAATGGAGTGAAATCCCAACGAAAGGTGTGAACAACGAGAAATTGATTGAATGAGTCCATGAGTGAAAAATGAGTGAATGAGTGAAGCAACCAACTGAAGAACAAGAATGAGAACAAGAGTGAGAACCCCCAAACAGACCAAGGATGGGTTTATGAAATTCTTAGAATTAAGGAACCACTTGGGCTTCCCCCCAAGAAGCTCATATAACTGTTATTCTCCATTAAGACAGTAATGGGTAAATAAAAAATATGAAATAAAGACTTATCCCCTCATAGCCCCCTATAACTCTTGTCATTTTCTGTCTAGTAGCCAACGATGTATTTATTATTAATAATGATCAAAACATTAAATTTGCTAGGCACATTGGCCTCCTAATAATTGTTTAGGCACTCTGACCTTTCATAACTTAACAAAATACAATATTTAATAAGGTGTTCAAAACCCGTGATTTTACATCCCCTCCCCCTTATTTTGGCATTGTCATGAGTGCATATACCAAAACAGAGACCAAAATCTCAAAATTTATTCAAAAATTTGTGGGTACTCTACCCGCATGACATCTTCATGCTCCCATGTAGTAACTTTAGGAACGTAGTAGGTCCACTGGACTTTTACCAGCTCTATAACTCAATTGTACAAAATTTTGAAATTTTTGTCCAATATTCGCTTTGGCTAGACCTAAAAGTCTCCCTCTGTCTCTACCTTAATCAGATGCCAATCAATAACATGGTTAGGATCATGTACATATTTCTTTAGCAAAGAGACATGAAATACATTATGCACATTCATGGAAGTAGGCAATGCAAGCATGTATGCAACTGACCCTATTCTATCCAATATCTCAAATGGACCACAGAATATTCCTGCTAGCTTTGTACAACTACCCAACTTCAAAGAGATCTTCATGGGATTCACTTTTAAAAGCACATGCTCCCCCACTTTAAATTCTCTAGTTGTCCTATTCTTATCTACATAAAATTTCTGTCTATCTTGAGCTTCCTTTAAATTATGCTTAATTCTAACCATCTGGTATTCCATATCCTTGAACAATTATTGACCAAGTACCACTCTATCTGTTGGTTTGCCCCAACTCACTGGAGTATTGCATTTCCTTCCATACAACGCTTCAAATGGGCTCATTTTCAATTAATATTGATACCCATTATTATAGGCAAACTCAACCAAGTGCAAGTACTCTTCCCACTTAGATGGCTTATCCATCACATACATTCTCAACATGTATTCAATTACTCAGTTGACTCTCTCTATCTACCCATCTGACTGTCAATGGTATGTTGTGCTAAAGTTCATATTTGTACCAAATCCTTTAAATAATCCCCTCTAGAAATTTGATGTAAACTTTGTATCTCTGTCTTAGACAATTGTCTTAGGTATCCCATGCAACCTAGAAATCTCTTTCATGTAAATTTATGCAATATTAGTTGTTGTATGAGTTGTTTTTATAGAAACAAAATGAACATCCTTTGTTAATTTATCAACTACTACCATGATCAAATCATGTTGTCTTGTTGTCTTGGGAATTTTTTTTATAAATTCAATGATTACCACTTCCCATTTCTTCTCTGGAATTGGTAGTGGTTGTATCAAACCTGTTGGGTGCCTATGCTCAGCCTTCACTCTCTGGCATTCCATACATCTGGAGATGTACTCAACAACATCATTTTTCATTTCCGGCCAAAAGAATTGGCTTCTTACTGCTGCAATTGTTTTCTGGTAACTGGGATGTCCAACATATGGAACATTATGCATTTCTTTTAATAACAAATTCCCGAGCTCTCTGAAACTAGGAACATAAACTTTATTTTTATGCATAAGTAATCCATATTCCTTCATATCATACTCTCTCATTTCTTGTTGTGCATCTTCTTGTTGTAAGGTTTCCTTTACCTATAGGTAATGTTGATCTATAACAACATCATCTAAAATTCGTCTCTTCAAGTCTGACTGATGCATAATGAAAATTGTATCATGCATTATGTGTACTCTTCTACTAAGTGCATCAAAAACTTTATTTTATTTTCCTTTGATATGCTTGATGTCAAAGTCATATTCACTTAAAAATTCCAGCCATCTTGTTTTCCTGGAATTCAAAGTTGGTTGTTCAAAAAGATACTTCAGATCACTGTGGTATGTTCTTAATTCAAATCTCTTTCCCATGAGATAATGCCTCCACATCTTGAATGTGTGAACAATAGAAGAAAGTTCCAAGTCGTGTGTGTCATATTTCCTCTCATTTTCCTTAAGCTTTCTAGACTCATAACTAATGGCATGTTCATTTTGAGTGAGGACTCCACCAAGCCCTTCTTTACATGCATATGTACATACCACAAAAATTCTATTTGGATCAACAATATTTAAAACAGGTGCACTAGTAAGTAATTCTTTCAACATATTAAAGTTCTCTTCACACTCAGATGTCCATTCAAATTTAATTCCCTTATTTTGAAAAGAAGTAATGGGATGAGAAATCTTAGAGAACCCTGCTATAAACCTTCTATATTAACCAACTAACCCCATAAAATATATGACTTATGAAACATTCATGGGTGTTGACCATCCTTTAATGGCTTCAATATTCTTTGGATCTACTGTTATACCCTGTTATGAAATAATGTGCCCCAAGTAATGGATCTTCTCTTGATAAAAATAACACTTACTAAGCTTGGAATACAACTGATGTTCCCTCAGCACTTGAAATACCAATCTTAGGTGATGTTCATGCTCTTCCTCTGACTTAGAATAAACAAGTATGTCATCCAGGAATATTATGAAAAACTTATCCAAATAATTTATGAAAATGTCATTCATTAAGCACATAAAGACAACTGGTGCATTGGACAATCCAAATGGCACCACTACAAATTCATAATGCCCATACATGGTTTTAAAGGTTGTCTTATGGATGTATTCTTCCTTGATTCTTACCTGATGGTATTCTGATCTCAAGTCTATCTTGGAAAATATCTTTGCCCCTCTTAGCTGATCAAAGAGGTCATCAATTCTGGGTAGTGGGTACTTGTTCTTCAAAGTGGATTTATTCAGTTGTTGAAATTCAATACACAGCCTCAAATTTCTATCTTTCTTTTTGACAAAAAGTACCGGTGCTCCCCAAGGTGAAACACTTGGACGTATGTATCCTTTCTTCAACAATTCTTCCAACTGCATTTCCTTGGAGGTGTCGTTCCTTGTAGTTTCACATCTTGTGAAGTGGATCTTTCCTAATTCCGAGCCAATGGATTCGAGAGAGGGAAAAACCCAAAAATGTATAGGAAGATTAGGAAATCTCACCCAAATTGGGGCTAAGGAGAGAATGTCAGTAGCTGGATTGAAATAAGGAGACTGGGGTTTCATGCACAAACCTAAGTTTCCCCAAAACCAAGAGGTTGAGTTGAATATCATATCATGATATTCCTAAATGTAAAACTCAACTATGAAAAAACCTTTTTCACAAGGATGAATACAAGCTTGTTGTTGCATGATAGGGATCCAAGTAGTAGAGATCTAGTTGTTAATATCTAATAACTTTGCCCAAAAAAAATTGAATTTATCTAGACCAAACTCACGTATCTATAATATTCCTCCTCTTCATCAACATCTTATCCCATGGGAATGACAAGGGATGGGGCTTCCTGAACCAAAAAATACGAAGATGAGGGAGAAGAAACTCTATGAACAATATCACGAAAAGAAGCACCAAATTGCAAAACAAAACCCGACTTGGGCACGAATATGTAAGGAACATCCCCACGAACCGGGGCACCAACATAAACAATTGAATCCACCTCCATGGTCATCGAAGGAGGCTAGAGCGATGCCACCAGAGCCAACGCGCAGGGGTCACGAGAGGCCAGGGTTAAACCCTAGCCTCCACAAACAAAAGCCATAGAGACGCCATCTCTTTTAAAACATTGACGCCATACTTTGTTACTAAGAATAGGTTCATATATATATTTGAAGGACCGGTGTGTATATATATATATAATAGAAATAGTTATTGATTTTTATTATAAAATAGGTTGTGTCATGGAAAAAACCGCCAGAGAGTACAAAAAAGAAAAAATAGCATGGTCAAATAGGAGAGTTACAGTGATTATATTCTCCCTATGTCTCTTACATTGGCCCAAATAAGAAAAGAGACTATTACAATTCTTCCATGGGTAAATTTCTACAAATGAAAGCATCAAAAAGGAAGATTTGCATTGCATTAATTATACTAATGGAGTTTTAAGACCGTGTCCACCTCTTCAAGGTTTTCCTATACCGGGTCGCAATCGTACTGAAGTGGAGATGGTTGACGAACCTTACAGGATGCCTTCCATTCCTATGATGGTGTGGGTCGTTACATGGCTTGATTTTTCGGGGGTTGTTGTTGTGCATGAAGACGAAGGGATCGAATGTGCTTTGTATTCAGATTGACTTCCTGAAGTACCATAGCAAGTTCCCCATTTCTTTGGACTTCCTACTCTTGAATTTGATGAACTAAATCTACATTTTAATTCCTCAAATCTTTAATTTCACTTTGCTCAGACTGCATTTTCTCCTGAATTATGTCCATTTTACAATCACTACACTCACAGGGCTCGCTACTGCATCTCCACATCCTTAAGATAGAGATACCATGACTTGAGCACTTTTGAATTTCCATTTGCCAACACAAACCTATAATGCTACTCCGGATTTGCATTCATGTCCATATACTAATTGTCTCACCTTTACCACCCTTTTAAAGCTCCATAAACGATGTTGATGGCAAATCCTATGTGATAAAGGGAAGATCCATGAAAAACAATGATGAGATGCAGGGAAGGGATAATGTAATGTTTGATGTGAGAGTTGCATATCCTGTATAAGACATAACAAATGTGAGACCAAAGGGGATGGTTATTTGCAAATGAACCTAAATTTTCCTACATGGATCTGTTGCCTCACATGAGGGTGGTCTTAATGACATCATGATGTGATACAAAGATATGTGTGAGTTGTAGAGGAGGTCTTGTGTCTTATGAGCAGGATATCCACTTAGTACAAGGTGACTCCATATGACATGAGCCTCTTCATCACTGAAGGAGGGTGGGGTGACATCCTCTCCCATTCATTTTGGTTCCTTATTGAATTTCTTGAATCTATTAATTTCCTTGGGAAATTTTCCTTGTTGGAAATATGCATGGATTACATAGGGGAGATAAATTTGTGTGCAATCCTCATTAATTCAGAGTTTAATTTGTTCCAATTTCTTTTCTAATTGGGCCAAATAATTTTTTATCTCATTCTACTCTCTGTAAATATGATGATAGCTTATTTATTTAAATTTGTGCTCCAAATTCATGATCATGTGGAAGATTCTCATAAGGTTGGGTTGAGAATTTTTAATAAGTCTTTGGATCCCTTTGACAATCAAATTTGAAACTCCTATAACAACTAGCTGAGAGGAGATGTTTGTTGGGATGAGGTGCATTCCCATGTAAACCGTAAGAGACTCTGGTTGATTGTTCATGGTTTTTCCGAGTCCTTGTGAAAACTCAATGTTATTTTTTCCTTCATAGTCAAAAATAACTCCCCCCGCACCTATCTCCCCTCAATGATGCATATATTATATAATCATGTGCACTGTAATATTTTGAAAATATTTAAATATAATGAGTCGTACATTACATCATTTAAAGTAATAGTGTTTTTTCACATTTTTTAGCACCTGTGATCTAATGTAATTAATAGGCAAAGGTGCATATGACTCATGAAAACACACCACTATCTATTTTATGTCATGCATACTTTAGTGAGTTCAAAAGAACAAAGTGCAAAAATATGTATATATTTTAATTAATTGATTTTTTTAATAAATTTTCAATTAACCATCTCAAAATCAAATATTTTTTATAATAATATTTTTATAATAATATTTTTATAACAATATTTTATTTTTTTATTGTTATTTGATATAATGATTGCATTAATGTGTTATTGAATGAATTAAACCTTTGTTATTTGTAACAATATAAATCATCCATATATTAATTAATCAACAAAATAAAAAACCCATTTTAGTAAATATGAATAAGACACCCATCTTTTTACAAAACAGGGCAATTTAAAGGTGAAGGTCCACAATAATCAAAATGCAATCAATATGTCACCGTTACCCTAATTGGTAACATGTCCTCATGCAATTGAGACATTATGTTCGAGTATATTAAACAAAATCCAAGATTTTCATAAACAAATATTCCAAAACATACAACTTGAAATAACATTCAATTATATTGATTGGCATTCATCAGTATGCATCATTTCTTCATCACTTGTAGGAATTATAGTACTTTGGTTATTTAAACTAATATTTTCTTGATCAAGTTATTTTTTATATTCCACATGTTCATGTTCCATGTACAAACATAAAAATAAAGTGTAATAATTAAATCTACATTTATATAGTAGAATATACATGATTGAGAAACAAAAAAATAGTGATTCATAAACAATACACAAGTTTTTGAAGTCATGTTACATGTCATTTCTCAAATCTCTTTCGTTGGCTTGACTCCATACTTTTTTTCCTGTATATTTAATAAACTATGATTCTTATGGCAGTGGAACAACATCACAACGCCACTTTTATTCCCTATAAATGAAAATTAGAGGCACCACGAAATACAGTAAGTTAGATGGAGTATGAAACTTTAGGATGGACGCCTACTTAGGATTAAAAAAAAAATTATTATTATTTTGATACAATAAAATCTTATTTTCATGGAGCTCATACAACTTCTATTTATTAAAACTACAATTTAATAATGAAGATTGAGGTGAAACTTTGATTGTGGTGAATTCTCTTGCTCCTCATAAAAAAATAACATTTTTTTTCTTCCAATTTTCTACTTTTACATGTTACCCATTTTTCTTCTTCTACATTGTCTTCTTCTTCATTGTACCCATTAGATCCATTAATCGTCTTGTTCACGATAACATATTACTACAATAATAATTCATTTTAATTATTATGTAATATATGTTTTAGCTTGCGTATACATTATTAGAACTCCTTTTCCATGAATCACAAAGCTCTTGTTTTAATGTGTCCAAGAGTTGTCATGTTTTCTAGATCGTTGGTATAGTACAAAAGTACTTATTTATTTTTAAAATGAGCTTTGTTAAACTTGTCTCGATAGTTTCACTAGTTTGGAAAAAGTTGGCAGATTGTTGTAAAGAAATTTGAGTGCACTGTGTTTTATATTGAGTGCACTATGTTTTATATTGTGATTTTTTATGCTAAATTTTATAAAATGCAATTAACAGGTTAAGAGGAAAATCATATATATATATTCTTTTTTTATAAGATTTAGTGTGTATTGTAGCAATGCTTAAAAAATATTTCCCAACTATAACTCTGCATTAATGATGATGATTAATATTCACTAAGATGAGATTGGTCTAATAAATTAAAGGGTTCTTGAAAAAAAATAACAAATTCAATTTTGAAGCTTTTTATGTTATTATTAAGACATGATATATTAATTTTTTATATTTATTTAGAGAATAAATTGTTTTGTTTTAATAGTAATTAAAAATATGGACATTCATATATTTATTAGTTTTTTAATGTTTTTATTAAAACATACATTTATTGAATTATTAAAGAAATAAATTTATTTTATTATTAGTTTTTTTTTTCATGATAATATAAAAAATTGAATTTATGTAAATTTTATTATACTTTTCTTTATTAAATAAAACTTGATAAAAAAACAAATTAGGTCATTTTTAGTTAAATTTATAAATTTATAAATTCATAATTGAAATTAAATTTTAGTTAAGAAAAAGTCATCCATTAATTTTAATGTGATCATTGTTTGAAGTAAGTATTAATTATATTAAATTTTAGTTAAGAAAAAGGCATCCATTAATTTTAATGTGATTATTGTTTGGAGTAAGTATTAGTCATTAAATATTTTATAGTTGAATTTATAAAATAAAATTAATAATAAATTTATAATTTATCAAAAAAAAAATAATGACGATTACATAGTTTAATAGATATAGTTTAATTTTGAGTATCCTTTTCTATTGGAGTAAGTGTTTAATATATAAACTATTTATTATCATTTATATTTTATGATAATAATTAAGTTTAAAATGTTATGTTTGGAGAATAATAAGTTATAATTTAATTTTGTTTACAATGAGTAGGTTATCAAATAATTATTTTATACATTAAATTTTTTTTCCATTTTCATATGAAAAAAAATAATTTATTTTAACTTCTTTTTTTTAAATAAAAAGAGGTAAATCCTATTACTGTGTTGTCGTTGTATAAAATTGATACATGTCACTAGTTTGCCACATGTTCCACCAAACTAGTGGAAACCGGAACAGGTAGTTGCCTATTATGTTTTTGGCCAAAAAAGGCATCCGTCACTTTCCTTGTCAATTGGAAACCAGAGCAAGTGGCGGATGATAGTACTGACAGAGTTGTCTATGTAAGCTAGAACAAACTAACAACTTCTGAAAAAAGAAAGCTAAACAGGAAATGAGAAGAGTACTAGTGCACGATAACAAGAAAAAAACAACATCATTGTGCTGGTGGAGCTCAGAGAAACGTGTGAATCTAATCATTAGTTGGGTTTTCCATACCATGGGAGTTGTCGTCTGAAGCTCCACTGTGAAGGATGTCATCGTTGGGATGGAGCACAAAGGGTTGCGCACAGGCTGAGCATCATTGCTTGGTCGATGCATTCAAAAATGCGTCGAACAACATATCAATATGATTGTTGATGAGGGTGTCCCGATGAAGTTGGTCCGCCATGTAGCTTCTGATGTCAAAAATTCCCGGGGGGGGAGAAGAATCCACTGAATTGCAGCTAGGAGAACAAATTCTGATATAACCCAATTCTCGGATCGAGCAAGGTGACAGATCTGAGAGGCGAAGTAGTGGAAGCCAGGGTTGAGTGAGATAGATATCCAAGGGGTGGACATGACTGCAGTGCATCCACCGGTACTCAGCACCCACCTCCTGCCATTAATCCACAAGAACTCCATTAAACAGATGTGAGGGAGTTGTCCTCCCTTCCTCTTGAAGTTATTAAGGTCACCCTTCATTCAAGACTGAGGTGAGGGATGAGGGCTGGCCATATTTATGGTTGAGTTAATGGGAGCGTTGCATGGCCTCCTTCTGCTACGTGGCACTCCATCTGAGACCAGATAATATATTATGGCGAGGTCCAGACAACAGTCTAGTAGAATGGTCTATGGAGAGGTTTGAGAGTTCCATTGGATCAACTCTTCCTTAGAATCCACTCCCTCGTTGGTCAGACAATCTGCAATTTTGTTAGCATCTTTTTTCACATGGGATGGGGTGAGAGTGAGATGGGGTTGTAGGAGGAACTTGAAGTCTTCCAGTAGTCGAAGTAGTCTCCAGCTGGGTGAGATGTCCAAGGGCTGTGAGCCATGGATGATTTTTTTGATGAGTTGGATGATGATCTAGGAATCCCCTTCCACTATGAGTTGGTAGATGTTATGATCAGTTTCTAACTTGACCCCTCTAATTAGGCTCCATAGTTCTGAAGAATTGTTAGTATTGAGCCCCAAATAACCTGTTGCGTAGTGTGGAATTTTCCCCTCACAGTCTCTTAGGACCGCTCCAAAACTCGTCGGTCTAGGATTCCCCTTCAAAGCACCATCAAATTTTAGTTTGACAAAACCTTGGGGAGGGGACGGACCAAGTGCATGGACTACGACTGATCTTAGTATTGCATGTATCCTTCTTTCTCGATCCATTAGTGAGATTTAGATGTCAGGCCTGGAGGATGTGAAATTCCCCAGGATTGCATTTAAGATCCTCTTGGGTTCAATGCTCAGCTCTGATCATTTCTTGAATCAAGTTTATGATTCTAGCCCAGGTTGAGTGAGGGAGGGAAGAAGTGGAGCGAAAAATACATTTGTTTCTTTCTTTCCAAATTTGCCAACTGTGAAGCCTGGTAATAGATGCCAAATGTGGTCCAAGATTGGATTTTGGTAGGAGATTGAATCTCAATTTTCCATGGTGCTTATGATGTTGGCTCAGTTTCTATTGGAACGACGCATTAGTTGTGTTGTCATGCCCCAGATGGATTCAGTGTGGCTGCAGTGGTTAAGTAAGTGCTCCATTGTCTCTTCTTGTTGTTGACCGAGGGGGAAGATTGAAGGGCCTACAAACCCTCGTTTTTGAAGGTTGTCCCATGTGAGTATGCGGTTTTGGGCGATTAGCCATAGGAAGATTAAAACTTTCAGCCAGAACTTTAGATTCCAGATCTTACTCCATACGTACTCCTTTAGTTTCCCTTGGTGATTTTCCTAGAGATGATATGCTTCTTTGAATGAGAAGTTACATGTTGGGATATGTCCCCATTTGAGCATGTTCGGTCCTTCCTTGATGTGGATTTTCCATTGATTGACACAATCCCTCTAGGTTTGTAGGTCCATTTCCGCCTGAAGCTGTAATTCATGGGGTTCAGTTTTCCATCTACGCCAGGGGTGTTGTAGAGCATTTTCTTTCCATAGTTCCTTTACGTGTAGGGAATACCTTGATTGCATTTTTTGATAAATAGGGTTGAGGTCTTCAATAGAGCTTAGACGCAGTTTTTGTTGCGAGGAGTCTTGCCATAACAGGGAGTGTTCTCCATTCCTAATCTCCCAGAAAGCATGCTTTTGTATGAACATTCGATTGTTCCAAACTATGTTCCAGATATTTGATCCATGAATTCGATCATTGAATTTGATTAGACACTCTTCTTTGGTGTTGGGCGCATATTTTATTTTCCATATTCTTACCCAGAGTTCTGTGGGGTGCTTGAGCCAATGCCACCAAATTGTTTCCCCCATTACTTGGTTGAGTTTTCCTAGATCTCTGAGTCCCAGTCCCCCTAAAGATTTAGGCTTGAAGATTTCATCCCATCCCGTCAGCGCCCACTTTCTGTTTGGATGGTGCCCATGCCACAGGAAGCTACATTGGAGGTTTTTGATAGCTCTGATGACAGACTTGGGGGACGTCAGAGCAGTGAAGAGGTAAGTTGGCAGAGCTTGGAGAACAGACTTTAGAAGAACTAGGAGGGCTGGAAGATTAAGTGATCTAAAGGTCTAGGTACTGAACCTGTTGGATATGGAGAGCAATAGACTTTCCCAGTAGATGTTACATGTAGTTTCTCCCATGAGGGAAACACCTAGATAATTGGATGGAAGGGAGCTCTTTGGGATGCCCAGAAGCCAAGAGATGTGGTTTTTAATTTCCACTGGGGTATTGAATAAGTATAGTTGCAACTTATCGAGGTTTAAGGTAGTTCTTGATGCTTGGACAAATTTTGTGAGGATTGTTTTAAGATTATTAGCCTCCTAGGAAGTTGGTGTATTCATCAGTAGGGTATCATCGACAAATTGACTGTGGGAGGGGGCAGGCTGGAGGTTGTGGAAAGGTAAGCCTTTGAGAGATCCCTTTTCAACTCAGGCTTTGATGTAGCGCCCAATACCTTCTGTCATTATAACAAACAAGAAAGGGGAGAGGGGATCACCTTTTCGAATACCCCGGGAGGGAGAGAAGCGTTGGGAGAGCACTCCATTGACAAGGATAGAGAAGAAGGATGAGGAAGTGAGCCGCTTGATCCAGGCCACCCAGAGATTATAAAAGACAAAGGATTTGAGGAGGGAGCTCATGTATTTCCAGCTTATTCTGTCAAAATATTTGGAGAGGTCAAGCTTCATGACAATACCTGGGGTTCTTGTTGTTTTCAATGAATGAATGACCTCATGGGCCAGGATAAAATTATCCATGATTTTCCTTCCCTCCACATATCCATCTTTCTCTTTGGAGATGATGTAAGGAAATATTGATTTGAGTCGCAGGGCAATGACCTTAGTGATGATTTTGTAGATAACATTGCAAAGTGCCATCGGTCGACATTGCTTAGAATGCATTACCTTTCTTCCTTTGGAATGAGAGTGAGGAAGGTGGCATTGAAGGCCGAGAGAACTTGCCCTGAAGTTCTTGATTCCTCCACTACTTTCCAGACTTATTCCTTGATCAATGGCCAACAATAGTGGAAGAAGTTTGTCGTGAATCCATCCGGACCTGTAGCTTTACCTGTGGGCATCTCTTTGATTGCTTGATCCACTTCCTCTTGGGTGATTTGCCTTGTCATGGCTTCATTATTTTCTTGTGTGACTAAGGAGGGGATGTTCCTAATGATCTTGTGAATAGTGGGCATTCTGTCTTTGATGGGTTCTGTTAGGAGATCTTTGTAGTAGTTGGTCAATTGCTCTGCTATGCTTGCATGGTCCTGGATGGGGTTTCCCTGAATGTCTTCTAGTTGAGTGATTCAGTTTATGTATCGTCTATGCACCATGGATCTGTGGAAGAACTTGGTGTTCTTTTCGCCTTTGTTAATCCACTGTACTCTGGATTTTTGCCTCCAAAGTATTTCTTCCTATTCATGTATCTCTTCTAGTTCTTCTTTGAGCTTCTCCTCCTCCATCATTAAGGTTTTTGTTTTGTCCCCAGCAATAAAGAACTTTTGCAATGTTTCCAGGCATTGCTCAATTTCCTGCGTCCTTTGCAAAATGTTCCCAAACACATTCTTGTTCCAACTCTTTAGTTGTGCCATAAAGTTTTTTAACCTTTCCTGAATTTGTACATGCAAGTGTCATGATCTATTCCTTCTTTCTCCCACCATAATTTTGAAAGATTTTGAAAGCCTAGGTGAGTGAGACAGAACTTCTCAAATCTGAAGGGTTTGAGCTTGAGTGTGGCTCCAGTGTCGAGACAGAGTGATACTAGCCAGTGATCCGAGCCGTCTTTTGGGAGGATGTTGGCTTCGATAATCAGATCCTCTAGCAGCAGTGATTCTGAGATGAGGAAACAATCCAATCTACTTGCCACATGTTGATTCCCATATCTGCGGTTGGACTAGGTGAAGATACCATTTCTAGTTTCTATATCTATTAAATTGAGTTGATCTATGAGGGTTCAAAACTTACCATTGTCTTGGTCTAGCTGCTTGGTCCCCCCTGTCTTTTCCTCCAGTGTTAGGATGATATTGAAGTCACCACCTATCAACCAGTTCTATGAACCAAGTAGTGTCTTGATAGTGGCTATTCTTCCCATGAACAAATCTTTTTCCTGTGCACTTTGAGGCCCATAAGCATTTGTAATCATACCTTCTTTGGTAGACCCTATTACTTTGAAGTGAGTCGTAAGCGTGCCCACCGTGGAAAAGGGTTGATCTATGATGACTTTGGTCAGATTCCACAATATTTCTAGGCCCCCCACAACCCCATTTGAGTTAGTGTGAATGGAGTTATAGGCCCAACAATAGTGTCAGAATATGTCCTCATCTTCTTCCCTGACACATTGTGTTTCCTGTAAAAGGAGAATGTCTGGATTCTGAACATGAATGTTGTCTCGAAGAGTCCTTTGCTTGGATCTTCCATTAAGTCCTCTTATATTCCATGTTATGATCTTCATCATGATGATTTATGAGGTGGATGGAGATACCCCTCCATGAGTCTCTGGATCTGCCCTGAGTTGAGCATATAGTTTCCTACCTCCTTAATGAGTTGATGTCTGCATTTGTAGCCTCGTCGCTTGCTTTCATAGGAGGTATATCGTAGCTCAGTGGTCGGATCTAAGGAGATCTCTAAACTTGAGGTGGATCCTATGGTAGAATTTATAAGAACTTTATGTACCTTTCTGAGTTGTTCCACTGGAATGGTTTGCAGTTCCTTTCTATTGAAGGCCTCATCTAGTTTTTCTAGATCTATATCCACGAGATCTTGTCCCCCCCCTCCTCTGGCTTGTCCATATTCTGTTGTGTTGGTAGGCTTGTTTCTTGATTGTCTTCTTTGCTTGTTTCTATTTGATGCTTGTCTTTACCCTTTTCCTTGTCTTGTTTGTCTTTTTTGTGGAGATTTCCTACCTCCTCTTCCTCTGGGGGATGATTAAGAATGTCGAAGTAGTTTTTGTTGGGGATATTATGAGTGCTTTCTTGATTTTGTTTTCTGGGGGGGATGTATTTCCCTATCTGTGACTATAGTGTATCCTTCCTTTTGCTTCCCCTCTCCTGATTTTGGGTTCTATACATTCAAGGGACAGTCGCTGAAGAGGTGACCATGCTCATGGCACTTTCTACAGCGAAAAGGAATGTGCTTATATTCCATCCGTTGATTCTAGTCCTCATCCTGATATTCTAGGGTTATTGATCCTGGTAGACCCTTCGATATGTCCATGTAGACACAGATTCAAGAGTAAGATGTGTATTTCCTCTGCTTTGTGGCTTCCGAAGATTTCACATATATTCCCACAGTGTTCCCTATTCCCATGAGGATTTCCTCCAACCAGAACTCCTGTGGTAGGGAATATAATCATATCCATACCGGTGCCATTGTGAAGTCTTCTTTCTCTCGCTTGAAATGGTCTGTCTAGAATCCAAGGAATAGCCCAACATAGTTGTAGAAGTATGGCCCATTATAAAAAATCCTATCATTATCTTCCAAACTATGTAGGATGATCATGAAAAAACCCTTGGAGCTGAGCTGCACTTCATAGTCTCCCTTGGGGTTCCACCATTCTTTGATCCATCTCATGAGATCTCGTTCAGAAGGTCACAGACCTAGAAACTTGCCAATGAGAGCGTTCTCCCTCATGAACTGGGTGTGTTCTCCAACCCTGGTTGAGCTTCTGAGGTACCGTGGTGGTTTGTCCGATTGGGGAATGCATTTCCCTGGTTCCCATCCGCAAGATGCCTTTGGATGAGACGTGCTCAGCTCAACTTCCATTTCTTTACTAAACCCATGTTCCTTAGCTAAGATTTGATCCCACAAGTGAGGCGGTGGCTCAAAAGCAAGTCGCTTCGCTCGCAATCCTTCCCTTTCGTTGGCGGNAGTGGCATCGTCATGGTGCAGCACGACTACCGACTACCTTTGGTGTGGCGCATACAGGATAGGGTTTCCACAGAGCATGTACCATTATCTTGGATCCGGATTGAATTTCAACCTCAATTTATTTTAACTTATTATTAATATAAAACAATATAAAACAATTGTAATAAAATTTTAAACCCTAAAATTTTGTTTTTGTTTTCTTTTATATAAAAGGAAAAAAAATTATTTAAAAAAAATAATTTATTTTAAGTTATGAATGTAAAATAACTACCAGAAATTAACCCTTCAATTTCAAATATAACCCTTCTCTTCAAATTTATCCCTGTCACTATTAAAAGCACCCCTCAGGAGTAGATATGATAAACAGTTAATGTTTAAATTTTTACTCTCCGTGGCAGTGGATATGTTTATTTAACAAGATGAACTTGACACAGCTCCACTTTTAGTCACGATAAACTTGCAAATTTGAGCCCGGTATTTGAGGTAGTGAGAACGACAGAGTTACAGTTACATCCTGATGTATTTGAGGTACACCAAACAATTTCTCTTACTGTGGATTTCCTCAAAGCTTCATTGTAGTGAATAATTTGTCTCAGCTCTGTAGATAGTGTACTTTTAGTATGTATTTTATATGAAGGACGACGACTAGAGGGTAATCTTAACTTTGACCAGGGTAACCTTAACTTTGTGGTCAAGCATTCCATGTAGCCACCTCCGACCTCCTTTTGCTGTGTGAAATTTAATGGGCATATGAATATTGAAAATAGATTGAATTAAGATGATATTGATATATAAAATAATGGTGTTTAAGGCATCTTGAGGAGCTGCCCGCAACAGAAACTCCACGTTCCAAACAGTCAACTGCTGAGGTGGTCAGATTTTGTCAATTGCATGCAGTTAGCTGAAGTGCCTGCATATTCATCAACATCTGAAGCTACTCTGTCCCATCTTGATTATTCAGTTTCTTGAGCACAAATCTGGTACCTTATAGCAACACCCTATGCTATCATCTAAGTATATTTAACTTTTAGGGTTCTTTCCCTATATTAAATATATCATGTCATGAGTTGGCCATCATTATCTGACTTAGTGTGATTAATTGACCAACTACCATAAATCCAATATCATTGAAGATATTCTATGTAGCCGTAGACTAAAAGTTTTTTATAAAGTGCTTTCAGCTGTCATTCTGCATGCCTTTTTCCTACTCATCAAAATTAAATAGGCCCACAATAATCAGAGGCACTGAAGAGGCGTTAGAAAATTTAGATTAGATATTGCATGTTTAGTCCTCATAGGGTTCCACATTAACTGCTCCGGTATCGACACAGCTAATGAACAAATCCCAGCAGAAATCTACCTTATCTAACAGTTTACACTAGATGTTTAATAAATGGATGGTAGTATTAAACTTGTACTTTCTAGTCAGGTAGTGGCAATCTCCCATTCAACAAAATGTCGTTATCTCCCATTCACCAAAATGTCGTTATGCAAATTCTATGGAAAAATTAGTCTTTGTTAGTAATTGTATGGGCTAGTTGTTCTAAGAAATGGTTTTTTTAAAGGAATTCTAGGATATAAATTTATAGGAATTACTATTTTTTGTTATTCAAAATTCATTTCTGTATTCAGAAATGGATTCAGCATGTTGAAAAACTTTCTCAAAATCTATTTCTGAATACAGAAATGAATTCAGCATGCTAAAAAACTTTTAAAATAAATTTTATAGAAACTGTAACCTACAACTTTATTAATGTCTTGTTCTTATACCTATTCATAGTGATGAATATGAGCAAATTGTTTGCTGTGGTAGTTAGATTTTGTGAATTGCACGGAGGCAACTGAAGGGCCTGCATATTCATCAAAGTTTGAAGCTACTCTGTCCCACCACCTTGCTTATTAAGTTTCCTGGGCTGCTGCCTTATAGCAACACTCTATGCTATGATATAAGCATATATAACTTTAAGGGTTCTTGGCCTGTATATTAAATATATTATGTCATGGGCTGGCCATCATTATCTGACTTAGTGTCATTAATTGGCCAACTATCATATATCGAAAATCATGGAAGAGATTCACTGGAGCTGTAGACTGAAAAGTCCTAATAGGGTTCCACGTTAAGTGCTCTGATGAATCTATCTTCTATTTAATGTAGATGTTTAATAAATGGATGATAGTATCAGATATGTAGGTTATCAATATGCATCATGTATCTCTCAGCATAACCCTTGATGCTGTATATGTTGATGTATGTATAGTTAGATTTAAAACATTTTTAGATCAGACGATATATATCTTAACATATAAAAAATATTAAATGTTTTGGGTTTTAATAAATAGTATTAAATATGTAGATTATTAATATACATTTTTTAGCATAACATTTAATGTTCTATATGCTGAGACAGGTATAGTTGGATATAAAACACTTTTAAATTAGATAATATATATCTCAACATATAGAAAGTATTAAATCCTCTACTATAAAATATAAATTGTTATCAGATATGTGTTATTTACTCAAGTAACAACAATATTGATTCACCAAAAATCCTTATGCAAATTCAAGGGAAAAATTCCTCAACCTAAGTGCTGGATAGTTATTAATGTTTTGCAAATTTTTATAGTGATGACTATGCTCGAATTGTTTGCTGTGGTAGTTAGATTTTGTCAACTGCATTGAGACAGCTGAAGGGCCTGCATATTCATCAACATTTGAAACCACTCTATCCCATCTTGCTTATTGAGTTTCTTACCATGTTTAACATTGAATTTTGTCAACTTCATTGAGACAGCTGAAGGGCCTGCGTATTCATCAACATTTGAAACCACTCTGTCCCATCTTGCTTATTGAGTCTCTTACCATGTTTAACATTGAAATCATAGTTTTATGATGTTATATGTAGTTATTTTTTAAACTTTTATATTAATTAGTTTCCTGATATTATATTATATGTAGTTATTTTTTAAACTTTGATATTAATTAGTTTCATTATATTATATGTAGTTATTTTTTAACTTTTATATAAAAAGTTTCAATTTGGTGTGAACATTCTTGACTTTTTCAAGTTATTTCTTAGATTTTATTAATTTTTACATTATCATATTCTCCATGATTGTCAATCCAAACTATTTACTTAACAACTAAATATTTTTAATAAGAAATAATTTAAGTTATTAATGAATCTTTTGACAATTCTAATATCTTCAATAGTTGGGATATTATGTCCTTATGTGCAATAAGTGTTATGGATGCTCTAATTTGGTTGACAAATTTTCATAAACAAGTTTGCATGTATTCTACTAATTGACATTCTGTCAAACACATTGCATGTAATACAAATACACCACAAATAGAAGGGACAATATGTGGGATTTTATTATGAATGAAGCTCTGAATACAAGCTATGGTAGTTGCAATACATCAATGGAAAACATATAGTACAAGCCAAAAACCTGGAATAATGTCGTGGTCTCTTCAACATATGAGATCAAACCCTCCAAGTGCCACACCTCTCCATGGACATCACTACAACCCAAAACTGAAAACAAACTCCAAGATGAAGCTCTAATAGAAATCCTGGATGGATTCCTCGTACCAAATTGAATCCCCTCTAGTCTAGCTAGGGTGGATATTGCACCACCGAAACTAAACTCTAATGGTGGAAGGGTTTTGCTAAACCCTAACGAAACAATGGCTCCAAGAGCACTTCCAAAATGAGAGACCAAATCATAATCTAAAGTGAGGCTCTACCCTTCCTTTTATTCTTTCTCCATGCCTTCTAAAATTTTTCCCTTTTTGACTAAATCAAATATAACCCTTATTTTCCCTCCAATTTTCACTTTAAGATTAAAAGACACTTTAATAATGTTTAATTAACTTATTAATCTAAAGTTACTTTATTTCCATAATGTCACTTTAAAAACATAACATCTCCTAACTAAGTGACATTAAATGACCCCCTTTTTACTCTTTTTTCTCCATTGACAAGCCACGAAAGTCCCTTCTATTACAAAAAGGGGAAACCCAAAAATGGGGACATGAAAAATCCTCCCTTCACAAAGATTGTTTGTCCTCAAACAATGTCATCATAACCTGGCACTCCATCGACTGATCCAAACTGAAACTAAAAATAATATCAGGATCCCAAACCGCCCTATAAGAGGTGAAACATCCTCCGCTCAAGATGTAGTCTGGTAATGTATTGGCATATGAGGTCTCCTAAAAGCCACTCACAAGTAAGGCCACTCAGTGTTGCAACAAGTCAATCAACCCACCAAGGAACGGCTCTGCTAGAGAACTAATCTCATGAAGGAAAAAACGGGCTCTCCCTTCCATGTCAATCGCCGCACTATCTCCTACTGAATTATCGGTGTCCCAAGATATTCTTGGAAATGAACCACCACGCTAATGTTGCACCACTTTAATCATAGTCGTCCGACCATTGTGTCCACTCCGCATTCACAAGATATAATGCCTCAAAGGATCGCATCCACTATCGAGGATCATACCCATCTAATGTATCCCAACTCTAAAATCAGACATCATAGAGAAGTCTATGTGGTCATCAATGTTGGATAGTTGGTTTGGAAAGGTAGCTGTCATTAATGTCAACCCTTAGAGGTTGATGTCAACCCTTGGAGATTGATCTCAACCGTTGGAGAAGTCTGGAATCCTAGAGATTGGTTGAGATTGATGGTGAGTTAGTTTTCATTGATGGAGTGGTTGATGTTAGAAAATGTGATGGGTGCATTTGATGAACCTACATGAAGCCCTGGAGGTGTGGTTATCGTACCCAAAGTTGGTTGAGAAATATGGACATGAAGGACAGTGTAAATGAGGGATAGTCCTTGTCACTATGTTTCTAGTGATAGATGGTAAACCACGTGGTTCCTCATGGTTAGGGAGCTATGTCCTTGTGAAGTTAGAATCCCCGAAGAATGGTTAAGAAACCCCAAAGAAGTTATAAGTCAATTAATGAATGGGTAAAGTGGTTGCAACAAGAAAGTCAAGAAGCTCTAAGAATAAGGAAAAATGTTACCTAGCAAAAGTATAAATACACATCATGAGACATGCATTTGATACACACTAACATTGAATATCTATCTTGTGAGAATTTTATGGTCTAATTTTTTGGTCTATTGGTGAATTTGATGGCAATACTGGGGTAGCAGAGAAAGTGCGAGGAAAGATCGAAGGTTTCAGAGCTTTAAAGTGCAACAGTTTTTTTGTAACCCTAATTTGGCAGACCCTCATGGTTTAGCTTGATGGTGTCACACGAGGCACCCTCGTGGGTTTCCTAAGTGATGTCATGTGAGGCCCCATGTGACAGGGAGTCTTAGTCCCATGAAGCTAAGGAAAATTTAGGGGAAAATGTTGGTACCATGCTGCTGAAGGTTGTGACAAAGCTATATGTTACTATTGTAGTATAGCAAGTCAGCTACAGGTTACAGGTATGCTTATGTGATTATATTTTATGCTTGGTGATGGTATCGTACATGCTTGAGAGGCATGTCTTGTTGATGCATGGTATATCTTGGTTGATGCATAGTACATCTTGGTTGTATTGGTATCTTGGTTTGGTTACATGGTGATGATGATACATGCTTGAGGTTTATTCTTGGTATACTCTTGAAGCATTGGCACATGGTTTATGGTTGTCATTGATATTGATACTTTGTTGATGTACACCATTGATGGTACTTACTTGATATATCCTATGGTGCATGGTGTATGGCATGATTGATTGATATGGTATATGTTTGACATAGATTGTTGGTACATGGTATGGTACAAGTACTAATGTACATTGTTGATGTACACGGTTTATGGTTGAGGCATCTGGTATAGGTTATGGTGCATGGTTGATGCACGGTTTGGTATAGAATGACAGATTGATCAGTTGCAGTTGTAAATCCTTCATGATATTATAGTGATAGATGGGTCAACATTGTGGACAATTGAGTATCAGAGTTATGGACAACTTATGACATATGGATAGATATGGATACTTAGTAGGTACATATAACATGTATCATAGAAGATACATGGCAGTGTATTTACAATTTGAATCAGTGGAATCAATTGGAATCAGTTGGTCACAGAAAGGAATGTAGTAAATGGAATAATAAAACAAGGAAAGAGAAACCTCTAGCAGAATCTATATCATCAGAGGGACATCGTTGAATAGTATGGTCATGACAGATCATCTGAAATCAAGTAATAAATTATTTTTATATATATCATAGAGTTACAAGAGGAATCGTCAATGGACAATTAAAAAGCACTCTAAGAGAGCAAAGGAAACATATGCAGGTATCCCTACATTGATCTACATAAGATCTTGTAGATAAGTCAAGGGAAGAGAAATCATTAGAGAAAGAGATCTATAAATAAAGACTAGAAACATGAAGATAGGGGGAGTTATCATTTTTCCCATGATGTCAAATGCATGGAAACATAGAGAGAGAGAGAGAGAGAGAGAGAGAGAGAGAGAGAGAGAGAGAGAGAGAGAGAACAAATGCATGAAGATAGGGGGAGTATCCCCAAGGAGAGAGACCATTTTCCATTGATGTCAAATGGGGAGACTGAGAAACATTGATGAGGAGAAATAGTCATAGGGGGAGCATGTTGATTGGAGCATGATTTTTTCTCATCAATGTTGGTGTTTACATCAATTCTAAAGGGGGATATTGTTCGAAAGTTGGTTTGGACAATTGGTTGTCATTAATGTCAACCCTTAGAGATTTATGTCAACCCTTGGAGAAGTCTGGAAGCCTAGATGTTGATTGAGATTTATGGTGATTTATTTTTTATTGATGGAGTGATTGATGTTAGCACATATGATGGATGCATTTTATGAAGTCTACATGAAGCCCCAGAGGTGTGGATATGGTACCCAAAGATTTTTTAGGAATATGGACATGAAGGACAATGTAAATGCAGGTAGGACACTCATAGATGGATATTCCATGTCGCATTGTTTCTGGTGATGGGTATTATGTCATGTGCTTCCTAATGGTTAGGGAGATATGGCCTTTTGGAGTTGGAAGCCCCAAAGAATGGTCAAGAAGCCCCAAAGTAGGTACAAGTCAATTAATGAATGGGTAAAGTTGTTGCAAGAGGAAAGTCAAGAATCCCTAAGACTAAGGAAATACGTTACCTAGAAAAATTATAAATACAGATCATGAGACATGAATTTGACACACCCTTAATTGAATATCTATATTATGAGAATGTTATGGTCTACTTTTTTGGTTTATTGGTGAATCTGACAACAATACCGAGGCAGCGAAGAAAGATCAAGGAAAGGGAGAAAGTTTCGGAGCTGCAGAGTGAAAGGTTTTTTATGTAACCCTAATTTGGCAGGCTCTCATGGGTCAGCTTGAGGGTGTCACGTGAGGCACCCCTGCAGGTTTCCTAAGTGATGTCACACGATGCCCCGCATGATAGAGATTCTTAGTCCTCCGAGGCTAAGGAAAATTTGGGGGAAATGTTGGTACCAGGTTGTTGAAGGCTATGGAAGAGCTACAATTCAGTATTGCATTACAACAGGTCAACTACATGTTACATGTATGCTTATGTAATTATATATTATGCTTGGTGATGGTATGGTACATGCTTGAGAGGCATGTCTTGTTGATGCATGGTACATATTGGTGATATTGGTATGGTATAACTTGGTTGATGCATAATATATCTTGTTTGTATTAGTATCTTGGTTTGGTGACATCGTGATGATGCTACATGCTTGAGGTTTATTCTTGGTATACTATTGAAGCATTGGCACATGGTTTATGGTTGTCATTTATATTGATACTTTGTTGAGGTACACCACTAATGGTACATGCTTGATATATCCTTTGGTGGATGGTGTATGGCATGATTGAGTGATATGGTATATGGTTAAGATACATTGTTGGTACATGGTATAGTACCGGTGTTGATGTACATGGTTGATGGTTGAGGCATATGGTACAGGTTATGGTGCATGGTTGATGCACAGTTCGGTACAGGTGTTGGTGCATGGTTGATGCACTTGTTGTGGTATAGGTTGCGGCACAAAATTGATGTTTGGTATGGTACTGGTTGATGGTTTAGTATATGCTTTGGTACATGGTTGAGACACATATCTTATGATGGTATGTCGGTGATCTTTCTACATACTTGGTAGAGGCATGTGTTGGTGATGTTGGACATCTAGTTGAGTGGTTTCCTTGGTATATGATCCATGTGAGAGGATATGGTTGATTATCGGTGACAGTGACAGGTTGGACATGTTGGACACTAACAGGTTGATGTGATGGGTTGTATACATTGACAGTTTAACAAGTTACAAGTTGATGTGACAATGGAAATGGTAGTGCTAGTGACAATGACAATGGTATTGGCATTGGAAGTGATTTTGGTAGTGACAGTTTGGTTTATACTTATATTTCAAGGTGATAAGATGAGGCAAGGAAAGGGGTTTATATCCTCCTTCTGGTTGGTTTCGGAGAACTCAATGAGGTGGATATTCCTTCAAGTTGGAGCCTGAGAATCAGGGGGCTATATCCTCCTTCCGATTGGAGCCAGAGAATCAGGGAGTTGGAACTTTCTTCAGGTTGTAGCCTCAGAATCAGGGGGTTGTAGCCTCCTTCTAGTTGGAACCAGATGATTTAGGGAGTTGTAGCTTCCTTCAATTTGGAGCCTATAAATAAGGCGTCGTAGCCTCCTTCCAATCACAGTTGGAGAATTAGGAAGTTACGGCTTCCAATGAATGTATTCTTTGATATGTAATAAAGAATTATGTGGTTTTATCCCATTTGGGTTTCCATGTCAATTCTAGTGTATTGTATACTTGATGTGATGTTACTTATGTTTATATTCTCATGGCACCTGGGAGTGAGGGGTTCTCTAGATGAAATCATATCCTAGTAATCCATCGGATTTGACTATTCCTAAATCCGAGAATCGGTTTTCATTTTATGCATAATTGCAAGTGGCATCCCAAACCATTTCGAGGACTCTTGGCAAATTCCTCCTCGGGGCATAAAAAGATAACAGAGAAGCATTTTTGAGTTCTATGAGATGTTGCAAGCTTGTTTAGGCATGGACTATGTGACCACATTGTCCATCCGCACCCAAGNATTGGACCCCTAAATCCAAATGTTGCATTGCTTCAAACTAAGCAAAACCCTAGTTCTCAAAATCGATGAAAAAAACAACTTTCGAGGGATTGGACCCAGGAGTGAGGGGTGCTCTAGCTGAAATCCTATGCCACGAATCCAACAGAGACGACAGTTCCTCAATTCGAGTCTTTGTTTTTGTAATATGTCGAGTTTCAATTCGCATCCCAAACCATTTCGGGGACTCTTTGCCAATTCCTCCTCATGGCATAAAAACCTAACAAAGCAACATTTTTGAGTTTTGTGATATGTTGCAAGCTTGTTTAGTCATGTACTAGGTGACCACAATATCGCTCTTCTTATGAAGGACGGTTTCATAAATTGGACCCTTTAATCCAAATGTTGCATTGCTTCAAATTGAACCAAACACTAATTCACGAAATCAATGAGTAAAGCAACTTATCAGGCATGACACCCGAGAGTTAGCGGTGCTCTATGTGAAATCCTATGCTAGGAAACTAACGAAGATGATGGTTCCTCAATCTGAGTCTCGTTTTTCGTTATATATCGAGTTTCAATTTGCATCNGGGCATAAAAACCTAACGGGCAACATTTTTGAGTTTCGTAAGATGCTGCAAGGTTGTTTAGGCATGGACTAGGTAACCAAATTATCGATCCGCTCACAAGGGAGGGTTTCATAAATTGGAGCTCTTAATCCAAATGTTGCATTGCCTCAAACTAAGCCAAACATTGGTTCTCGAAATCAATGAGTAAAGCAACTTCTGGGGCATGGCACATCGGAGTGAGGGGTGCTCTAGTTGAAATCCTATTCTAGGAATCCAACGAAGACGACGGTTCCTCAATATAAGTCTCAATTTTTCATTTTATGCACAGTTGCAAGTGGCATCCTAAACCATTTCGGGGACTCTTGGCCAATTACTCATCAGGGCATAAAAGCCTAACGAAGCAACATTTTTTAGTTCCATGAGATGTTGCATTATTGTTTAGGCATTTACTAGGTGACCACATTGTCCATCCTATCTCGAGGCATGGTTTCATAAATTGGACCCCTAAATACAAATTTTGCATTGCTTCTTACTCAACAAAACACTAGTTCTCGAAATCCATAAAAAAACAACTTTTGGGGGATTGAAACTAGAAGTGAGGGGTGCTCTAGCTAAATTCCTATGCCAGGAATACAACGGAGACAACAGTTCCTCAATCCAAGTCTCATTTTTTGTGATATTCCCAGTTGCAAGTCACATCCCAAACCATTTCGGGGACTCTTGGCCAATTTGTACCAAATCGTTTAAATAATCCCCTCCAGAAATTTGATGTAAACTTTGTATCTATGTCTGAGACAATTGTCTTAGGCATCCCTTGCAACCTAGCAATCTCTTTCATGTAAATTTCTGCAATATTATTTGTTGTATGAGTTGTTTTTATAGAAACAAAATGAGTATACTTTGTTAATTTATCAACTACTACCGTGATCAAATCATGTTGCCTTGTTGTCCTGGGAAATTTTGTTATAAAGTCAATGATTACCACTTCCCATTTCTTCTCTGGAATTGGTAATGGTTGTAGCAAACCTGTTGGGTGCTTATGCTCAACCTTCACTCTCTGACATTCCATACATCTGGAGATGTACTCAACAACATCATTTTTCATTCCTGGCCAAAAGAATTGTCTTCTTACTGCTGCAATTGTTTTCTGGTAACCAGGATGTCCAGCATATGGAACATTATGCATTTCTTTTAATACCAAATTCCCAAGCTCTCTCGAACTAGGAACATAAACTATATTTTTATGCATAAGTAATCCATATTCCTTCATATCATACTCTCTCATTTTCTGTTGTGCATCTTCTTGCTATAAGGTTTCATTTACCTATAGGTAATGTTGATCTATAACAACATCATCTAAAATTCTTCTCTTCAAGTCTGACTGATGCATAATGAAAATTGTATCATGCATGATGTGTACTCTTCTACTAAGTGCATCCAAAACTTTATTTTATTTTCCTTTGATATACTTGATGTCAAAGTCATATTCACTTAAAAATTCTAGCCATCTTGTTTTCCTGGAATTCAAAGTTGGTTGTTCAAAAAGATACTTCAGACCACTGTGGTATGTTCTTAATTCAAATCTCTTTCCCATGAGATAATGCCTCCACATCTTGAATGTGTGAACAATGGAAGCAAGTTCCAAGTCATGTGTGGCATATTTCCTCTCATGTTCCTTAAGATTTTTGGACTCATAAC